>CM076066.1:2327500-2620000 GCA_038088235.1 Zacco platypus | reverse complement strand
GATGAACTTTTCAGAAAATAAGACTATAAATGTATTTAACAACGTTTAGATATTTTACTGTAAACCAAGACAGAAACACTTGTTTAGAAAGCCATGTCGCGCGCCGGTCCGAGCGGGTGTGAATGATGGAACTGTCCTCAGGAGCACGGGACTATGTGTTTGCAGCTGGAAGTGTTGAAGTTTTTCGAGGGCTCTTGGCTAGGTCACATCATGCCCTCTAATCTCCCAGCATGGCCGAGGACGCCACCCTCACCGCCCCTCTAATCCACTTCCTGCGCTTTGATCTCTGATTGGCAGCATGTGGTGCGTCTAAGAGAGTTTCTCCTCCGCCAGCGGGTCGGTTCTGACGGTACTGCCAGTTTACTATATTTCACAGTGTGACTATTTTTGCCGGGAAACTAAACAGCTGTTCCAAACACTAGTGAGCTGCCTGGCTGTATACTGACTATATATGAGCTAACTGCAACAGCAGGCCCTTTTTATGAATCTCTAACACATGAAATGTAATTTACATTAGGAGGGGGATTCACATTTATGTCCTAATGCTACTTAATCAGTACAGAACCCAAAGTGTAGACCCGAGGTCTTCAATCCTGCTCCTGGAGGCTCACGGTCCTGCAGAGTTCAGCCCTAATCAAACACACGTGAAGCAGCTGATCGAGCGCTTCGGGACTGCTTGAAAATCACAAACTGAAGCAGGTTAGATATAAACTTTGAAGGGCAGTGGGCCTATGAAGACCTATGGCGTAGACAAGAATATACAACGCACAGCATGAACGAGTGAACAAATGAACAAATACAAAAGATGTATTTTCTTAATGGATGGAAAGATGGCAGAACTGAAATGTATTGAACATATACTCAATACAAACAGAGAAATATAAGTGACTCTGGATCAATTTTTCGGTTACACTTTATTTTAAGGTGTCTTTGTTACACTGTAATTATACATTTAAGTACTGAGTAATATTAAGTAACTACATGTACTTACTATAGGGTTAGGATTAGGGTTAGTGTTAGTTGCATGTAATTATGCATTATTTATAGTTATTACTATAGTAACTACATGTAACATATGTGTGACTGTAAATGTTACCGATTTTTCTTTTATGCCAAAAATCATTAGGACATTAAGTAAAGATCATGTTCCATTAAAATATTTTGTACATTTCCTACCGTAAATATATAAAAAAATGTATTCTTGTGAGTGGATATGTGTTGCTACGGACTTCATTTGGACAACTTTAAAAGTGATTTACTCAATATTTTGATTTTTTTGCGCCCTCGGATTCCTGTTTTTCAATTAGTATCTCGGCCAAATAATGTCCTTTCCTAACAAACCATACATCAATGAAAGCTTAATTATTCAGATTTCAATTTTTTTTTGTAGTACAGGGTCACATATGTCATTAATATTCATAAATAAGCCAATTTTGTTGAAATGAAGGATTGCAGAAATGAGTATACCCTTGATTTAATTCAACAAATGTATCATATTCTACATCTTAGTATATCCTCCATAATTTTAAGCACACCGCTCTGACCCTTCTTGGCACAAGTTTACAAATTGTCCCGTTTAATTCCTGGATGATGACCTCCTTAAATGCCCTAATCAGTGGGAACAGTCTTCACATTGGGAGTGATGCTGTCTAGTTAGGCTGCTCACTGCGGTTGGGAACAGAGTCAAAGTCTCGAAACATTCCGCCGGAGTCACTTCCTCTCAGTCAGACGGCTCACACCTTCAAAACAAACACGGTTCTCCTGCAGAAGCAGCGGTGAGTCAGCTTTATGACCATTTCCATGGTATATTCACTCATATCTGACTGCTTATTTAAACACAGATCTCACAGCGTGAAATCAATCAGCAACGAATGCTTCTGCTTATGACAGAGCAGCGTTATCTTCAGATGATCTGAGGTCATCTGACCCTCAACAAAAAGCGCATGATTCCTGTTGATTCCTTAAGCGCAGACGGAATTAAGATGTTCCACATGACTTTTAAAGGGAGAGTTCATCCAAAAATAAAAATGTCCTAGTGGAACAGAGTATTCATCCATGTTCATAAAAAAATTCATATTATCAACAAGTATTTTTGTCTAATTTCTTCATTGAAAATATCTAAAAAAATACTCAAAACAAGGGAAGCAACACTCCATGAGATATTAAAACTTACTTTATTAATATATTTTGCAAAGTATACAATGTATATATTCAAGTCTTAATATTTTATCCAATGTTGTTTATCATATAATCTTGTTGTTTTAAGAATTTGTAGCTATTTCTTTTTTAATTAAAAACTTTAAAACTCATTATTGGATGCTGTTGGTCTTTATGAACACACAGATGAACACACAGTCTCTATCCTCAAAAGGCTGAGAGGTACAAAGCAATGAAAGAACAATTATCATAGCCAGTGGCCGGTGTTCAAGATGTGGCGGTTATGAGTGGGAGGAAAGGGTGGGACCGTCCCGCTGAGGTCACACACACCTCATTCAAAACAGTGCAAGACTCCTGTATAAACAACCGCTCTTCTCCCAACTGACTCACAGAACCAACGACCTCCACACATCTAAGTAAATCGCACTCATTCCTTGAGAAACACTATCAAAATGTATTCATTCATGCTCTTTTGACTTGGTTAGTATATCCACAGACTTGAGCAAGTAAGAAACCACGACCCAGAATACGTTAGGAACCACATATTGGCCCATGAAAATCTCTGAGAAGATCTTTTGGCTGCACTGACACTATTGGATGAGAACAAAACTTGAATACTAAAAAAACATTGTCTTCTGTTGAGCTGCTTTATAGCAGAATCAAATTAGTTTCATACAATTGATGAATTTTGCGACATTTTCCTGATTGTTTTGCTGTATAAAGTGCAATAATAAACATCTTTCCAAAAGTAATTCGGGGGACCTGTTAACACAACTTAAATAAATGCATGGTTGCAAGTTAAAAATTCTAATTTATTGTTTTAATTAAACCTTTTAAGTTGCAAACATTAATTTGTTGAGTTCTGTTGACATTATAATGTTGATGACTCAAATTTCTGCATTAATTGGCTTTTAAAAAAAAAAAATTATATACATATATATATATATATATATATGTATATATATATAATATAATATATAAATAATAATATATAAATAAATAAATAATATATATAATAAAAAGCCAATTAAGGCAGAAATTTGAGTTTAAATTACAGATGATATTAAGTTGACGTAATGATATATATATATATATATATTTTTTTTAAAGCCAATTAAGGCAGAAATTTGAGTTTAAATTACATTTTACATTTTAAATTATCATATATATATATATATATATATATATATATATATAAATAGGTTGTAGTAACTTAATAAAACTGTTTTGATAAATTCAGAAATTAGGCAGTTAATTCTAGTTCCCAGCATGCTTTGCACAGGACTGGGTAATGTTGAAATTAAGTGTTAATTTGTGTGTTTTTAGTGAAAGACCTGTTAGTGTTTAATGCTGTTATGTTTAACATTTAAATAAGAGCATCTGTAATGTTGATGTTTTTGTGGTTACCATTGTGCTGAAGCATAGAAACATGAAGGTAAACACAACTGACTTTATAAACAATGACTGCGCTAATGCCCGTGACGAATAATATCTTACTTTTTCATTAAATATACATGTTATGTTGCTGTTGATTTGATAAGATTAATTGGTTCCAGGTCTACAACTATGGTTGTTGGAGCAACTTAATTTTTTTGAGTAATCAGCTTAAAAAATGGCATTTGGTTAGTACAGCCAAAAATTACATTTCTGTAATCAATTCCTCACCCTCATGTTGTCCCAAACCCATAAGACCTTCATTCATCTTCAGAACGCAAATTAAGATATTTTTCGAGGGTTTCTGAACCACAGAGCAACATCAGTGCATCTTTTGAGGTCCGAAAAGGTATTAAAGGCATCGTTAAAATAGTCCGTGTGACTACAGTAGTTCAACCTTAATATTAGGAAGCGACAAGAATACTTTTTGTGAGCAAAAACGAAACAAAAGTGACTTTATTCAACAGTTTCTTCTCTTCTATGTCAGTCTCATATGCTGTTGACGTAGCGAACGCAGTTCAGCGTTTCTGTGTTTACGTCCAAACGCCAGCTATGAAGGTAAACACTGTCTTATTTTGTGTTCTGAATGGGCTTAGAACGACATGAGGGTGAGAAATTTCATTTTTGGGTGAACTATCCCTTTGAGTTCCTCTAACTCAATAAAGCTTGTTGTTTGAACGTAAATTCACTCAAAGTTGTCAGAAAGAAACTGATGCAAACTGTTGCATTAATTTTATTTATTTATTTTTTTTTAGAGCCAACACAGTGTAGGAACTTACTGTGATTATTTATTGACCATTTGTGTCTTTTATTATATTGCTGTTGCTGCCATCAAAAGCAAAACTTTGGTGTATCATATTCGGTATGAGTGTGGGAACCCTGTTGTGCATGCAAAATTTCTCCAGGATATTGATATTCCACTTTAACGCACTCTAACACACAGGACAGGTTTTCTTTGGTCTGTTATTCAAACCAGCTGGGCGGTACTGGGGTAAACCTCGGCTGATTTAAATGTCAAAAGATAATTTGAATGGGTATGTTTGGGAGTTATTTAATTACCCAGAAACCTTATAGGCAGAGAGAAGCCGAACACGAGTAATATTCTGAAATGTCAAGTGCTCTCGTCCTGAAACTCCGTCCGTCCAATAATTTGCTTATTTCAGTCTAAAAAAAAATGGACAGATGAGAAAATCATTCTGGATTGTTGAGCATGGATCATTTGGGAAGAGACACAGTTGATTTTCTTCAGCCACTGAGACTTTCCGGCGCCGTATTATCAGTGACCTTGAGCGGTTTGCTGTGAAATACGACGGACTCGTGAAGTAAGCAACACCTGGGCTGTGTGGGTGTGTGAAAACACTGATACTAAACGCACACAAGGAAGCACTTAAACTCACTTCTGCTGACAAACGCAGAACGAAAGTCAACAACAAATACTTTTTTCTGAGGGGACTGAACGCATTCACAAAACTCTGAGCAAGCAGATCAAACGCTTCGAATTCAATGACATGTATATAATGCAATTATTTATGGAAATAATGCATTATAGGCCTCAGATAAAGTCATATTCCTCTAAATAAAGTCTGTATTTACTCCTAGATAAAGCTGCATTTCCTGCAGTGTTTACTCACTCACTGATGTAAATCATGATCATGTGTCATGTGTCTTATTCTGGTCGCCAGCGCTTGATATGGGCAAGGTGACATTCCATATCTAATCGGACTTCCTGTCTTGTGGGCTGAGGGGCGGCAGCAGCTGTGCTAATGAAGACTGGTGTGACTGGCTCCGGGGTGAACGGGAACAGGTGCAGGCTGGAGGAGAGAAAGAAGGAGAGAAAGGCCTCTCTGTTCGAGAGATCACTCACCCAAAACAGAATCAAGGGCCAAAGTCAAGTGTTACGACAGGAGATTTAACGTTAGCTGTTCAAGCGGACAACATTTTAGCAAGAATATTTGATCGTATAGTCTGAAATATTACATTAATGTAATGTTCTTAGAGGGACAGCGCCACCAAATAACTTGCCCAATGTTGTTCCAAACAATTTCTTTCCTCCGCTGAACACAAAAGGAGATATTTTGAAGAATATGGGTGGCCAAACAGGGCTTCCATAGGGGAAAATATTCAAGTTTGGGGTGAACTATCCCTTTAAAAGGACCATTTAGACCGTTTAAGTGTGCTCAAGAGGTGATAGTAACATTATTATTAATATAAAAGTGCACTAACAAAAAGATTTCTGCGTTTAACAATGTTTTGTTTGCAGAGCTGGATTTTAAATCCAGTTGCTCACGTGTTTTTGTATTGTATTCTGCGCGCGATTCTCTGTCGATTATTAGAATTGATGGATAAACTCCCAGTTCAACTGAACTCGTGGTATTTCCGTAACATGTTTGATATTTATATTAGTCACAACAATGACTACAGTGATATTCACGGCTATGCGATTACATAAAAAGTAAATAACCTCAGTAACGGTTATTTGGAACGGTTCGTTGAAAGTATGATTCATGTGTGCGATCCGGTTCCTTCAATGAATCTGTCAAAATAATCGATTTATCTGTTCTTTTTACATCACATACTGTGTATTTTGTACTCTATGGCCCAGTTTCCCCTCAAAAGCAATCAAATAATGTTGTTTATTAGCATATATTGAGGTTGTTTGTTACTTTTTATTGCACCTAAAGCAGCCAGGCAGTAAAAGACTTCATTTACATTTCTTAAAATGCTAGGCTATTTAATCTAATAAAATCAAAGTCATATTTCCATCAAATTTGCTTGTTTTATCGGCTCTTAACATTTTGGAAATGTTCATTAGAGATGGTTTTCGGTCAATTCAGACATCACAGAACTCACATGCTTTTTTTTGGCAAATTGCAGACACTATTTATTAACTTTGTGCCTCATCCGATAGGCAGCTGACTGGGAGACGACACACCGGATGTGTCTCTGTCAGCTCTTTCAACAGCCGTGAAGTTAATAACAAAAATCCCTGTAATAGCAAATGTCTAACTAGCTACCCAGCTGGGTGTTTCATTCGGTTAATCTGACAATCATTAACATCAGCTGACATTCACAAGGGTCTGAAATGGCAGTTCCAAAACTGAACAATATTAATAATTCAAAAAGTGCCATTTAATTAGAAAATGCCCTTTTAGTGTCATGTATCTTTGTGTTTATTTCATGCTTATAGTGTATCATTATCTTACAAACTGAAATTGATTCATTTAACTGAATCAGTTGGGAGTTGTTTTCCCTGATGTGCGTCAAATAAGGATCACTATTTATTTCAGTTAGGATGCTGCCTGGGAAGACCCTGTGGACAGGGTTGGGGAGTAACGAAACACAAGTAACTTAGTAACGTATATAAAATACAAAATTTGAGTAACTGTGTTTCATTAATTACATTTTAAATGGGTGGTAATCAGATTACAGTTACATCTGAAAAGTGTTTTAGATTACCAAAGTGATTACTTTGAGTTTTAATGTCATTTAAACAGCGATTGGTGATTCTCTGACTCTGACAGTCTGAAAAAGCGGAGTTCAGTTTCATCAACATTTAATACTTTTAAGAGGATCATAAAAATTTTGTTATTTTTATTTAATTCTGTCCTGAACAAAATAACTGAATTTATAAAAAACTTGCCCAACTGTCAACTGAACTGTCCTGTCATGACCTGATGATCCACGACTGTTTTCATGTTTTGTGAGTCATTTTATAATTCACTCGTCACTGCAACTTTTTCTCACAATTTGTTTTTTTCCCTCACAATTGTGAGTTTGTATTTCACAATTCTGACTTCTTTTTCTCAGAATTGCGAGATTTAAACTCACAATTGCAAGTTATAAAGTCAGAATTGGGAGATATAAACTTGCAATACTGACTTTTTTTCTTGCAGTTGTGAATTTAGTATGTGAGTTTATATCTCATAATTCTGACTTTTCTCAATATTGTCAGTTTATATCTCATAATTCTGACTTTTCTCAATATTGTCAGTTTATATCTCATAATTCTGACTTTTCACAATATTGTCAGTTTATATCTCATAATTCTGACTTTTCACAATATTGTGAGTTTATATCTCATAATTCTGACTTTTCTCAATATTGTGAGTTTATATCTCATAATTCTGACTTTTCACAATATTGTGAGTTTATATCTCATAATTCTGACTTTTCTCAATATTGTGAGTTTATATCTCATAATTCTGACTTTATAACTCACAATTGCAACTTTATATCACACAATTCTGAGGGAAAAG
Source organism: Zacco platypus (assembly GCA_038088235.1). Taxonomy (NCBI): domain Eukaryota; kingdom Metazoa; phylum Chordata; class Actinopteri; order Cypriniformes; family Xenocyprididae; genus Zacco; species Zacco platypus. The sequence continues at coordinate 2,612,153 of CM076066.1, read as the reverse complement.
GTCAGAATTGTGAGATAAAAACTTGCAATTACCTTTTTTGTGTTTGTTTCACTCTTATTAATATTCCAAAGTATTCTAAAGTATTTAGTTTAAGTTACTAAACTTGAGTAATGTAACGAAATACGTTACAAATGACTTTTTAAAGCATGTATTTTGTAATCGGTAGTGAAATACATTTTAAAGTAACCCAGCCCTGCCTAAGTGGACACCAACAAGACTGTTGACATGTTTCTGGAACAGAGCTAATGTCTTACAATAGGAAAAATACATAAATAAAGCAGATGCTGCAGGTTCACTGCCACCCTCCGGCTCTGTCATTGGCTTGTTTTCAGCACATCTCTCCATCCTACACCTACCGCTCTGATAATTAGCTTTCGTTTAATTCCACACGACTGCCAGAAGGAGTAAACGATTACACAGATTAACTGGCAATTAGAAAATTACAATGATTTTGCAGTAACGGGCCAGTGATTTCTAGCGCAATGATGTGGTTCCAGAGGATGTTTGATTATTTTAGGAAGTGATTGTGGAGAAAAACTTACTCCAGAGTCTAATATGTGGCTTTTTTCCCTTTTGAAGTGCAATAAATGCCATTAATGATACTGTGACAAACGGATGTGGTTCGTAAACACATGAGATCAGCATCTATAAGAGCGACATTCCTGCAACTCAACTCAGATTACAGAGGTGTACAGGCGCAAAAATAGACAATCGGGGTGTGTGTGGCCGAGAATGAGGCAGTCTGCCATTTTTACACACTCTCACCCATAATGCCCTGCGAGGCCTTTGAAGAATCTCAGCCATGCAGAGCGCATGTACTGAAACACACACATGCGTTTGTCAGCATGACTTCCAATGCATCTGATCACATCCATGACACTGGAGTACAGTAGTGTGATGTAATGAAGCCGTCCTCGTCTATAAAGGTCATGTGTATCCAATAACACACACGAGCATCCTTCACGGTGGTCCTCGTTCTGATTTAGCGTCCGAGTTTTAATTAAGTTAGCCGGCTTCTCCGGGTGCGTTCGGACGCGTGGCCAACACTTCGTCTTGCTGACAGCCCTGACAGTGAGATATTATTCTAGGAAACGGCTTCCACTTATAGCTCAGGAAGACTGGCGAGTGCTTCGCCGAGCCGACGGCAGGAGACACGCTGGAAACGAGAACGATAAGGCCTGAAACACGAGCATGTGACTGCAATTCATAATGCAATGCAAATATGTCTTCTACAACTAATTATGAAGTCGTGGCAGAGCGAGAGTTTAAAGAAGCGACCGACACAGACCCAGCTGCTGGGCAGTTTTGTTCAACTCAGCTGTTGTTTAAAGATTGCTATATTGATAAATGTTGAAAAACCTTCCACTCTTAAAATGCTGGGTTAAAAATAACCCAAGTTGGGTTGAAAATGAATAGATGCAGCAATTGGGTTGTTTTAACCCAGTGATTGGGTTAAATGTTTGACCCAACCTGTTGGGTAGTTTTGTTCAACTCAGCTGTTGTTTAAAAATTACTATATTATATGCTAAATAAATGTTGAAAAACCTTTCACTCTTAAAATGCTGGGTTAAAAATAACCCAAGTTAGGTTGAAAATGGATAGACCGAGCAATTGGGTTGTTTTAACCCAGTGATTGGGTTAAATGTTTGACCCAACCTGCTGGGTAGTTTAGTTAAACTCAACCATTGTTTAAAAATTGTTATATTACACGCTAAATAAATGTTGAAAAACCTTTCACTCTTAAAATGCTGGGTTAAAAATAACCCAAGTTGGGTTGAAAATGGATAGACCCAGCAATTGGGTTAAATGTTTGACCCAACCTGCTGGGCAGTTTTTTTCAACTCAGCTGTTGTTTAAAAATTGCAATATTAATAAATGTTGAAAAACCTTCCACTCTTAAAATGCTGGGTTAAAAATAACCCAAGTTGGGTTGAAAATGGATAGACCCAGCAATTGGGTTAAATATTTAACCCAACCTGCTGGGTAGTTTTGCTCAACTCAACCATTGTTTAAAAACTACTATTATTACACGCTTAAAATGAACCCAAAATAGGTTGTAAATGAACATTTATTAATATGTTTAAATAATAATTAAACAATAAACATTTATTAAATCGCTTACTAAAAATAACCCAAGTTGGGTTGAAAATGGACAAACTCAGCAATTGGATTGTTTTGACCCAGCGGTTGGGTTAAATGTTTGACCCAACCTGCTTGGTAGTTTTATTTAAGTCAACTAAAATTTACTGTATTACTTGCTTGAAATGAACCGAAAGTATGTTGGAAATGAACATCTATTAATAAGTTTAATGAATAATAATTAAACATTTATTAAATCACTTATAAACGTTCACTTTTCAATGATTATCGTTGCCTGTAGTAACTATGTGTCTGATATTTAATTTCCAATCTATTTTGGGTTCATTTAAAGCCAGACATATAGTCATTTTTAAACAATAGTCGAGTTAAATTTAACTGTCCAGCACAAACATTTAACCCAACCACTGGGTCAAAACAACCCAAACGTTGGGTTTGTCCATTTTAAATGTCAAATTTTTAATTTCCAACCTATTTTGGGTTCATTTTAAGCCAGACATAGTCATTTTTAAACAATAGTTGAGTTAAATAAAACTACCCAGCACAAACATTTAACCCAACCGCTGGGTCAAAACAACCCAATCGCTGGGTTTGTCCATTTTCACCCCAAATTGGGTTATTTTTAGAGTGTAGTTTAAGTGTTGACATTTGCATGTGTGTAATGTCTCTGGTCAAACAGAGTCCAGTGTCATTTGTTCTTTCAGTACCACAAAATCCCCAAAACACACAGCGCTAAACAAAGACAAAGATGCAACATTCATTTGAAATGGAATGTATATTTCAAAGGTATGAAAGTGGCATTCAAATCAGCGTAAGGAACGATGCCGTTCCATCAAAAAATGTCATTTTCACACAACGCAAACAGCAGATCATCTGACGTGAATCAACAACATCCAGTTCAGCTCCGTCGCCGTGCATTCCACTGAGAAAAGTGTCATGTAACGCACTATTGATCGGAATACACAGATCCTCAGTCGGGATAGAGGCCATATTTAATTTGGCGGGAATGAAAACGGGGCTGTGTGTGAAGAGAAGACATTTGAGACTTTACCAAGTGTTTTTCCCCATTTCCAGTGGAACAAAATGGAAAACTGCACATCAAATATGGCGTCTACACTGACTGAGGCCAGCGCTCACAGTTCAAATGGGGCCGTTCACACAGAACACGTTTTTCTATTCCAAAGCGCTACTTTTCCAATTTTATGTAAACGCGCTAGATGGACCGTTACGCTCGCGCCGTGTTTTTGCCAAGGCCTCGATCACACAGAACGCGAGGCGCACCGCGCTATCCTTTTTTGTTGATTTTAGAAAAAAAAGAGGTTATTTATGTTGCTAGGCAACCACTGAATCATCCTGTCGGTGTAGCGCGAGCGCTCTTTGGTTTGCTGCTAAACTGTCATATTAGCGGAAACTTAAAAGTACGTTACAATCTTTGCGGTGTCCAAAGAACTGTAAACATTCGTCAGCACGACGGAAAGCCGTCTCTCCATTCGTTCGATTGAAAAACGAGAGCGCTTTTCTGCTCAGAGCTCATTTTTTTTCAACGTCGGGCGCTCCGAACGCTCCTGCACAAATGCGAGGCGCTGGGGCGCATAAACGGCGCGCAGAACGCTCACTGCCGTAGAAAAGCCGTTGTCTGATCGGGAACCAAGAATTTAAATTTTTACACGCTCATCAATGTCAGTTCTATAACAGTGGACCAATCAGAAGAACTCGGAGGCGGGGCAAGCGTTGCGAGCTTGTTTACGGTAGCAAGTCAAAAACAGTATCTATCTATTCTACTGTTTGCTCTATTATTTCACACCTTTTTTAACCGTTCCTGAACGCGTGTTTAGACTCTGTGTGAACGGTCCCTAAACGGAGCACGAGTCGACATGACGTAGATCCACCCAACACAATGTTTTGACAAAGGCGAAGTACATTCTTTGGTTTGAATAACAACAAAAAGTAGAACCAACAATGTACCTTCAAAACCAGCGTTGGTCAAATGTGAATCTTCCATTACACGAATAAAAAAACAAACAAAAACGAAAACCAAAAGCTTATTCTGAGATTCTGAAATGCATCTGTACTTTAAGAGACATAACCCAACATTCAGATATGCAAATGACCTGTTACAAAATATATGTACAAATAAATATATAATCAAACGCATCTCCACTGGTCGAGCATCAGAGATAAAAAAAAAAAAAGACCATGACTGATGGTGGTGGATCTGACAGGATCACTGGATTTCAGGAGTTTTCTGGTGATTCTCAGGTGGTCTCTTTAAAATCCCTGCACCACACATGCAGACTGCGATCTGGACCGTAACAAATTGGCCTTTCAGGTCCTCCGGAAGATATCGATTACACGTCCAGAGCCGCACGAGACTGACAAATGAAACTGCGCTGAGATGGAAAGTGATGGTGGCACTTCTGTTCAAGACGGACGGATGATGGATCACATTTACAACCCTTACACACATAAGAGAGACCGGGGCTAGTTGTCACACCATGTACTCCGGGTATTTCCAGGCAGTTTCTGTACAAATACAGACTTTGCTTCAGGAATCATAGGAACATTCACGCCATTATTGTCCAGAAAATACACTTCATTTAACATAATATATAGTGGGGCATGTTGTCACAGTGCGAACCTTCAATTTTTCGACACTAAATTTTAGCCAAATACAATAATTCTGAAACAAAAATCAATTCAAAGACATGACATCTTGCACCTCTGGCATTTTTCTCACCTGAATATATAAAATAAATAAATAAAAATGACATTACAGATCTCATGTTTGAAACCAACACTGCTAGACAACAGGAGCGCTCTCACAAACCGACTCTCCGCTCAAAACCTCAGTGTGACAACTTGCCCCGGTCCCCCTTACAGTCTCTGAGGAGATATTTCCGGCTCGTTTATGATGGTAATTCAGCAGTGATGTCTTTCAATGCATGTGCGCGCGTCCAAGTGCACAAGGTGACACCGAACCGCCGTCCGCGAGCTCGGCTCTGCTGTAATGCGCATCCAGTCCCACTCTCACGCGGGAGCGTTCCTTGGTCTCGAGCGCTCCGGAGAGGCTCCGCGGCTGCGCGTCTCCGCGTCCTACTGCGCGTTTCGGACCATCTTCTGCGAGGAGACCACCAGCAGCTGCTGCTGCTTCTGCCGGCTGGACTTGACGGCCAGAATCGCCTGGCGGTTCTTGTACTGGACCATCTGGAGCGTGATCTCCGCGTTCCAGCCCTCGTCCTGCGGGCACCTGAAGTCGATCTCTCGGCCCTCAGACATCACCACCGTGAAGTACACGTACTTCCCCTTGCGCTCCACGCAGTCCACGGTCTTCATGTTGGCGAAGTGCAGCTCCTTCACCTTGCAGCCGGTGTCGTGCTGATGGTGGTGGTGGTGTTTGTGTGGGTGAAGCACGAGTCCGTCCTCGGTCAGCACGCAGCGCTTCTTCTTCCACAGCTGCAGCAGCCCGTCACTGCGCTTCTCCAGCGCGCCCTCCTTCAGCACGCGCGCGCCGCCACCGGAGTCCAGCATCGCCTCAGATCGCGCATGAAACGAGCCTGCGAGGGTCTGGCTTTTTTTTGAGTTGGGACTGGGGTTAGGGAGGCGCGCGGACGGACGTCCCGGGGCTGCGAGGACTGTGATGATCGGGGACAGAGCGCGCACGGGGGTTTTCTTTCACGCGCGGACCGCCCACTGCATGAGTGAAGCACGCGCGCTCAACTCAGCAACATCAGCACGCGCACACACACATACACACACACACACTCGAGCTGGACTGTGTCTCAAAACCAACCGAGGCGCCTACCTAGGCAACATATGTAATTTATTGGGATATAACCAATGCATAAAAAATGACAATAGCTTAAATGTAAAATGTGAATATGCAAAACGGAAATATGTCAAGGATATAAATATTTCTTTGCAATGATAATACCGAAACATATGACATGCATTAACATTAAAATGTGAAATTTCAGATTTAAACAGTAAACAGCCTATATTAAATGACCATAAAGGAATACACGAATTACAATATGTACTAATAAAGCAAAGAAATACTCAAATTTAAATATTCAAACAGTCACACACGTGTATACACATACACACATATATAGACATACACACACACACATATATATATAGACATACACACACATATATATATAGACATACACATATATACATGCACACACATACACATATATACATGCACATATGTACACATATATATATAGACATACACATATATATATACATATATATTTACACACATACACAAACTAGTTTCTAATAAGTAACAGGTCTATTTAATTACTTAATAGCATGCTAAAATTAATCCAAAATTGATTGAGTGGTCAATTTGAATTACTTCAGGGAATGTAACTCAAGACTGCCGCCTAGTGGCAGCAATAAATGATTACAAATATTCAAAATAATTGCTAGACCATCATAACTTTGAGTTCATTTTAATTTAAAATATAAATGCATTGGTCAAACTTATAAAAATTGCCATATTGCAGATATTTCCAGTGAGGACTAAATCCATACACATCGGGGTAAAACAAAAAACACATTTATAGGCTACATGAAGAAAAACAGACCACGGCTTGCACATTTTACCAATTTATTTTTCATGAATATACATCCACGTACAGTTATTGAGTACATTAGTATTTTGTAGCATGGCATTTTGCTTTGACAACAGCTGCTGAGGGGAACCAGAAAGACCCCTGCTGCTTCACCCGCTCCTCAGACAGAACTAATCGATGACCCAGACGCTCAGCGCTAGATATGTGCACAGAGCCGGGCGACGAGACACGGGATACTGCGGCGTTTGGGGTTACTGAGTGAAAATATTGCTCTATCTGCTTCAGACCTGCTGGGCTGCGCTACGAGTGAGAGGAGACGAAGAGCTTCCTCCGAGTGTGCACACACAATCATACACACAATCACACACACAGTTGGTCGCACCCCTTCACAGTGATAGGCCTGCCAAACAGAGGGTGGCGTGTCACCACAGACTCCTCAACAAACATCACTCAGGGCCGAGTTCAGAAACCAACCAAAACTGGCTCCTCCAATCAGGTTCTCGCCTTCTAAGTCTAATCCTTCAATGAGGTGGTTGGGATTATTTGAAGTGCATTGTGGAGAGATGCAAGTAGCAGAGAACCCACCTGAATAACGGCAAGCCAGTTTAACGTTAAGCGCTTGGTCTAATCGACATCGGAGACGCTACTAATACATGACAAAAAGTACAAAGTGCTCATAGGAAAAAAACAACAACAGTCATGCAGCAGAGCGTCTACCTCCTCACAGATGTGGAATGTACATCAGTCACCACCGACGGATAACAGCAACTTTGAAGTCTAGCGGAAATAGTGGGATGCTTTATGGAATGTTTTAACCGAGAACCGATTGAGCCTGATTACACACGGGGGGGTTAAACGATGAACGAGCACCTTTGTGCCACCCTGCCGAGACAGACGGTCCCCGCTGCCGCTTTGGTTGCTCAAGAGCGTGAAGGAATCACTTTCCCTGTAAACTGGACAGTCTTTCCACAGCTGTTGTCTAAGAGCAATACAAAAGACTTCACGAGAACCCAACTAGTTTAGCAGTGAAGAAACAAGTGTCATGCTTTGAGGGATTTTCTGCATTCTAACCATTTATACAGGAAAAAAAAAAAAAAAAAAAAAAAAGAAAACGAAAAAGAAACCGGTCTAGTAAAATACTATGCGTCATGAGCAACGGCTCCTGATAGGAGTTGTTTTTCTTTTTTTTGTAACAAAAATCTTGAAACCCTTTTATTTATTTTTTCAATTATTTCTACCAAGAAAAATACAAAACATTGTAAGGCGGTAAGTAACTATGTTTGTTTGAAGCCGTTACAGTGTAGGGGATCCTGAAGGAGGCGGGCGCCGCCATCACTGCTGTTTGCACTCCTCTGGGGGGTTGGCATCCTTCTGGAAAGCAACAAAAGAGGAGGAGGGAGAGTCACTTTTCGGGCACGCAAAACATTTCAATTGTAAAACCAAAAATCACACGGCGACAAACTGAGGGACGTAGGGCCCTATGATTTCCACGACGTGGAAAACAGACTGAATCATCCAGTCATAAAAACAGATTCCAGTAAAACTTCACAAGCATTTCACCATTTCATCGTCATGCCATTTATACAGAAATTCAAAGGTCTTCATCACAACCCGTGAAAATTAAAAGTTCGGTTTAACTTGAAATTGTGACAGAAATGCATTATAATATAGCAGAGTATTTCTCAAAGAAATAATATTTAAAAGAAAAATTATATTTTTCTTCCTTGTTTTAATTTTTACAGTAAAAAAGTTGTGCTGCTTCTAACAAAAAATGACTGACTATTTGACTGCATTTTAACTCAGATGTGTTGTGTTTTATACTTTCTTATATTTGATAAATTTATGTTAAACCATAAATCTACAAAAACTAATTTCTGGAGAAAAAGACTGATTATTAATTTAATTAAACCATTAAAACAGAAAAAAAAATAAAGCTGATTTCATAAAAAGACACTAAAGTAATTTGATATACAATTAAATATTTAAAAAAAAAGTATAATTTAATTTAATAATTAAAATGGAAACTAGAATAAATAAAATGTAACAGAATTTGGTGAAAATAATACCCTATGAGATCAGGTTTATTTATGTAATCATTAAAATGGAATCCAGAAAAAAAAAATCTGAAATCAATTAAAATGGGGAAAATTTTGCAAAAAAAAAAAAAAAGTTCATAGGGCCCTAGGGATGGCACAGCAATGACTGACACTGGGTTCCACCAATGGCATGACAGAACAAGTGCGGCCGGTCTTTTCCACCCTCAAGTGTAAAAAGACTCCAGCGGGGAACAAGTCAAATCAGGGTTTAATTTGGAGAGCAAACCGGATGCTTCAACATACAGAAACAATACAAATGCTAATGCCAACGAACTCACGATGGTTAAAGAGTGGGAAAACAAGCACAACAGCGGAGTGTGTTAGTGATTTAGTGTGGGGAAGGGGAGGCATGATGGGAAGGGATTCAAAACGCAACAGGAGGGTCAGGGATGGGACACACTGATTCATGAGCGTTACCTACCAGGGCAGGGTTACTACAGACATCACTTATACCTAGTAAGGAGAAATTTAGAGAGGAACTCACAAGGTGCCAAAGTGCTTGAAAAGTTAACATGTTAATTATGTTGTCGCTTACAAGTGTCAATATTTTCCTACTCTAAACGACTCTACAATGACGCATGATTAGTCAAGTGCATGCTTTGAGAAAAGATGAGATGCTCGGGCAGAACTTTAACATGCTGACGTATGTTGGCGAGAGACACCGAGTGCCGAGAAGATAAACGTGCAGTGATGCTTCAATCTCATCCAGAACAGTGATTTGTTTGAACAAAGATTTGTACAATATTCTAAAAAACAAGGCAGGGATGCACAATTAAATCACAATATGGCTTAGTGTGATTAAGTGTTTCAGAGAGAAGCATTTAAAAACAATTAAGACACTTCAGATAACGCAATTCTTTGCTTAAATGCCATATGTGCTGTCAAAAATCGATCAATCAAGATTATTTGCATCCAACATCAAGTTTGTTGACAATAAATAAGATATTTGGTTGGGCAAAAAAAATAAATTAATAAATGATTTTTCAATTAATTGGTCATTTAAAATGTGGTTAAATATCAATTCTCAAAAGCCACAATCTTTTTCTGTATTTAATTACACAAACATTATCAATATCTGCTAGATCAGTGCTTACCAAACGGTGGGCCGCGGACCCCCGGTGGGCCGTAGCTAGTCCAAATCAATACATTAAAATAATTAAAATATTCCAATTGTTCTAAAATTTGATTTTTTTGAAAGTACGTAAGGTTAGTGTTATGGACTTAAATATATTTGTAAAGAATGTTTACATCATAGTTCTCATAATTCACATGCAATTCTTACAAACTTGTTAATAAATGTATTTGTAAGTAAATGTCGGTATATATTTTTTAACGCCGGGGTCGTGGAGATTTCGCAATGTTTTTGGAGGGCCTTACCCCTCAGGTTTGGGAAGCTCTGTGCTAGAAGTTAATCTTATTTCTAGTCTTCTCCACTAGATGTCATCATCTTATTTACCTTACGCAACGTAACAGCGGGCTGGGAACCCTGTTATTCATTCAGTGCCGAGCATGGCAGATGCAGATACATCTTTCAGCGTGACAGTTGAAGGATCTGTCAGTGTCCCTATCGGTCCATTGCCGCATGGTCACAAAAGTTTATCATTTGCACGCGTTTTCAAGCCTTGCCAATTTAAGCACTCGAGCACAAGACGCGGAAGAAGTGGCGTGCCGCGAGAGGTTTTGTGTGCGCAGTGCACACACCCGAAGCACTCACCGCTGCAGCGTGCAAATAAAACTCATGTCTCCGTGCATCTAAATTGACAAATTCAAACAAGTTTATAAAAATAAATAAATCACTGATTTCATTTGTATCCGTTTTATTGTATTTATTTGTATTATTGCTTTAAGTTTAAATATTTGTTCTTTTTTTTTTAATCATCGACTGTTTACTTGCCTTTAATAATCTTTGAAATTCCCATTAGCAGTTTTACAGTGGTAACAAATGAATCGAAAACTGTTACATTTTTCTGGTACATAAAATATTGAGTCATAACCTTTTCAATAAAAGAAAATAGAATCATTTAATTCCGAGAATCGAATCATCTGGATTGATACTCAGCCCTACATAATGTGTATGTGTATATATATAAATATTTTTTACACACATTTTATGTAAAAACTTTCGTTAGAAGCGATTGATCTATTTGACAGCACTAATATCAAGAAATGCCAGAGAAAATCCATCCATTACAACAGTACTTTGAGCCAGTACTTATTACTCAACTGTGCTCAGATTCAATGAAAAATGGGAAAATGACTGTGCAAATTGTTCCTTGTAGGGCTGCGTATTTTCAACATTGTCGCATGAAGTTTTAGAGGTGCACTGTAGTATTTATAAATCAAGGTTAAAGGTCTGAACGCTCCTGCAATAACAGCCAAACAGAGATGACGAACACTGCAGTCATTCATCTACTCGGCAAGAAGACGATAGTGTTTCAAATTGCATTTTTCTCTTGAATGTGCCAAAGATGGCAGTGAATGAACTAGAAAATAATAAATTGTAAAGAATATGATTTGCCAGAATTAGCATTTGAGGGTGAGAGGCGGAGGTGAGTGGAGGTGACAGTATGTATTCTGTATGTTGAGATCTCAGTATCAGACTGCTGTGAGGAACACTGATGGACATCTGGACTCTTACCTTGGGCTCATAGTCTGGATCGTTTTCCTCATCGGCTTCCTCTTCACCTTCCTGCAAATTACAAACAATAGTTTAGAAACAGACAAGGACGTTACGATGATAAAAACAGACAAACCAATGAAGACTAACCTCATCATCGGCTTCCTCACCCTCCTCATCATACTGGCAACCACAACAGAAACACAGGTCAGATGATTGGAAATAAAGCATTTCACTTCATGGAAAAGGATGTGTGTCATCACTCACGTCATCATCGTCGTCTTCGATGGCCTCCCCAGTGAAGTACAGCACCGCCCTGGGAACAATGCGCTCACGAATGAAGTGACCGATCTCAAAGTCTGCTGCTAACACGGCCTCTGAGTCCTCGTCCTGAACATACGGCAAAAACAAACCATCAGACACTAATCTGGAATGAGAGATCTCAGGTTTACTGGACAAAATATTGTTCAAGCGGAATCATTATGCATGTACGCTTGAAAATAAAGAACCACCATTTTTTGGTAAGAGTATCCTAATGTAGAGCAAAGTGACAATGTTCATTAGGTTCATGGCTAGAGAAAATGACTCACCAGTTCACCACTTTCTGGAACTGAAAAGAAAAGTAAAGAAGGTTTAGATCATGTCATATGCAAATACTATTCTGATTAACTATTATAATGTTGTTAACATGTCAAATAATAGGTTTTTCTACCTTCAGGTGGAGAGAAAAAGTTGAAGAATGAATCGTTGGGGACTGTCTTGGTGACCGTCCTAACTGTGCCACGTCCCTTATGTTTCTGTTTCTTCTTAATGGTTTTTAGTGTGACGTTCTTGCCCTTACTCCAGTCGATCGTGCATCTGAAAACGCAAAAATCTCCAGGTGAACACTGGCATATCAATGCCCTCAAATGGTGTAGAAGTCAAAATTTAAGTCATACCCTGTGCAGCCCATGATCTCTGGCCCGTCGAATGAGAATGGATCGGACTCATCTGGCTCAGACCTCATTTTGTAGGTCTTTGTCAGGACTGTGTTTGTGAAGAAATCATTGGGCTCAAAGTGGAACTCTAATGTGAAACTCTGAAAAGAGACCAAACACAAAACAGTGAGTGAAGTGTGAGATCAAGACATCACACAGAAGACAAAGACTTTCAGGCTCACCATTGGCTGGCCGGCATCAGAGAATTTGACTTTAATGTCTTGTAAGTGCTTGAGGATTGGTTCATCATGTTCCTGGAAAGGAAAAAATAAACACTTCAAATAATCTTGTCTATTTGCTTTAATAAAAAAAAGGCACATTATAATAATGAAGATTATGCATGCAAGTGACATTAACCAGTGTTAATATAACTTCATATTTTACCTTTTAAATTCCACAATTATTTACATTTTAGTTAAAGACTTCGTATTCTTTAAATGTCTATATAGCTTTTATTTTTCAGTTTTAGTTAAACTAAATGAAAATGAGAAATGTGGCTTTGCCAACTACCTGAAATAAAAATATAAAATATATATTATTTCTGATTAGCTAGCCCAAGTTCCATGTTCTGATAAAACTGCGATAATCAAATTATATTTTAATTCGTTAGAGAAACCAAATATTTGGAAGGAAAGTCATTCTGAAACCTGGATGCAACTGCAGTTTCATGCCTATATAATTAGGTAAAAAAGCTGCAAGTTGCACGTTCACATCACTAGATGGCAGCAGAGGACCAGACCTACATTTTCCCAAAGAGAAACTGCTCATTGTAAATACCCATGTTGCACGACCTGCTTTTGAACACCACTACAGTCACAACCAGTCCCTCGCGAGCCCACGTTTGCCCGTTCTCTCCCTACCTGCAACATTTCACTGAGAAGGTCGACGTTCTTGAAAACTGTGAGCCAGAATTCTGGGATTCCTTTTGGGTCTTCCTTTTCCTCGTCTTTCTTCTCTTCCTCCACTTTGGCCTTTTCCTTCATTTCCTCCTGATAAAGAGCCAGACAGAGTCAAGCTATGACTGAACACATAATTATGTATTTATCATTCTTATTCCAAGAATGATATAAATGGTGGCGTTTGTAGAGCATGCAGGTTTGGATCACCTGTACCTGCTTACTTACTGTCAGCTCTTCCTCTTCATCTTGTTTCCACTCGCACTCCTCATCTGTGGGTTCGTAAGCTGCTCTCACAATATCACTCCGCTAAAGACAGTGTTTAAATGCATTTTTAGAAATAAAAACATCCATTAAACAATGTCCAAGCAGCGTTATGATCATTAAATAAAACTGTGTACGAGAATAACCGAATCTGTCCAGTGGTCAATAATTGGCCAGAATAAACTGTTTTAATCATACAGTAAAAATCAGCAGTTTCCGCAACTAAAGCCACGTTCACAGGCTTTAATATCTTGAAGGACACTGACTTTTAATTGAGCCTCTCACACATCCCAACTCCACAGAGAGAAAGAAAGTGCTACGAGAGAGGATAAACAGCTACCGCTCAGGTTTTATTTTCTGTAAGACATCTCTTTGGCTGCCGTTTGTCTCGTGTCCTTGATTGACCACAGGATCTCAGCACTGGAGAACTGGCGTTTGCTGCAGTTGGAAACGCTGAAGCAGCAGGTCAATATAACCGCTTTAACATACTGTACTGTCTTCTAGCACACAACAGCAAGTGGTTTCATCTTAAACGGCACCTTTAACAAGAATACAACCAGTGTTACTCATTCTGGAGGACAGAAATGGAAATGAGTCTCACCTTGTCGAAGAGAGGCTGATACAAAGCGGCGTATTTTCGCTCCAGTTCATGAACTTCTTCGTAGAACTTTGCTTCGATGTGGGCGCATTTGACCTGGAGGTTCTTAAGGGCATTAACACGTCTCTTCACCACCTTTGGTAAGCTGCGCAGAAACCAAAAACAACATGAGGACACAAGGGGCATATGACACTACTGGTGATTCAGGAATGACTCAGAATTAGTTATGCAAGGAGCGAGTAAGAAAGCGAGTGACAAATGAACTTTTCCATGATGCGATATCAGAATGCTTAAATCCCCCGATTTTCTTTAACCTTTAAAAAGGGCAGTTTTTACATTTAAAAGTATGTGTCATCTTTTATGGCAAATTCTAACATTTAATGAAATTCAACTAGAATATCATCACACTATAGGGATGTTACCAACCAAATCAAAATCAACCGGATACATTGAGTAATGAAACACCACCGTTTGTTGCTTGGAGACTGCTGTGGATTTATTTGGAGCCATTATTTGTAAAACAAAAAGACAATATTGGCATTAGATGCTTTCACACCAGGTAGTTATAGGAACTTTGTTATAGGAACTACCCATCAGGATGGTCCGCTGATAACTACATTTTCCCCCAGGGCCATTTTACTGGTTGCATTCATACCACCAGTAGGAACTCTAAAGTGAAGTAAGCCGGCTGACAGTGACGTCATTTAAGAGCAGCAGTCAACAACTGGAGCTCGGAAGAGGCTGTGATCAGTTTTTTTAACGCCATGCCAGCTTCTGTGGCTATTTTCATTGCAACAAAAATTGATAAAACTACATCAGGCGTTTACAATTCATTTTTACTATATTCATTTTTCAAACTATATTTGGTTAAACATGGTCAACTTCAAAAATTAAATAAAACAGGTTTTTCACAGGTTAAAACCAGCAGAATCTAATAAAACATTCTGCAATGATAAAAAGTTGTGACGAACATTTGTGGATCTTCTAGTATTAAAAACTTGTGTGATCCTGGAATGGCGTATTCTGTATTCTTCTGGCCCAATCGGTTTGATAATTGATAGAAACTTCTTCCAACATTGGGGCTGATTTAATGAAGCTTGTTCATAGTATACAAATACCATTCTGTTTGCCATTTGTTATTAATTCAAAAAGGAATCATTTGTTTTAGATCAATAGGAGGTACTGTGCAAACTGACGTCTGCTGATAACGCCTCTTTTGTGGCAGTCTGCTTCCTTATTTCCTTTGATTCCAGGTACCCAGAGCTGCGTTTTTGTTGCGTTTCACGATAATGCAGGTGGAATGCAGTGGTATACGACTGAAAGACCATAAAGGAGGGCTAAGAGAAATGCCGTTAACATTAGCTTTCTGTATGTTTGTCTTATTGCCAGTTTACCATGTTCATGAAGCAAAAGTGCGTCTACACAGCTTTTTAAAAATGCCAGGTGCCGGTGTTTTGTATTGCATTCGTTTGGTGAATCAATGCCCACTTATGTCACTGGTAGTTCCTGTTGTCCTGTGTTAGACCATACTCTGAACTAGGAGCCAATTTAGTCCCCCAAAAGGCATTCCTAAAATTATTCCCAGTTCCTGTGGTGCGAACACGCCAAAAAGCGAGTACTTCCAGCAGAAGTTATATGAACTATGAAAGCGTTCCTCTAGTGTGAAAGCCCCTAATACGGTCTAAAATTTAACAATATTAACTTAGATTTCATGTCAATTCAAACATCACATCTGCAAACTGTGCTGATATTCAGAGAAAACAGCACTTTAAATCATGAAATCACACAAAAAAACTAATAGAGGGGCATTTTTTGCCTTCAGATCTAGAATTTGTGGCATTTTCATTCATTTTGATGGCACGCCAAGCCCCAGACAATTTCAAACCCTGATGCACGGTAGCCGGAATAGATGTGTCCAAAAATAGAAACATTTAATTCAGTCGGTGTTAGCAAAGTAAGGAAATCGGATACAGCCAATGGAAAAACAAGGGAGCCATTTGAAGTTGTGCTCTGCATATTTGTGTGGGTGTGTTCACACGTACCTCTCCATGTACCCTGAGGGAGATCCCACGAGTCCGTCCAACCGCTCCTGCAGCGCCGCAAGAATCTGGGGGTTCTGCATCATCTGCATCGTCAGCTGACGTGCTAAAATCGGAGCAAACAGACATAGCTGTTAAATAACCAAACAATGACAAGGGGTGGTGTCGGATACCCATATTATCCAATCAACAGCTCACAGAACTAGGTCACCTTCTTCACCAAGGGTCAAAAAGAAAAGATGCTCTTTTCATCCCAAAAATAAAGTGGCAAACACAGGCGAGGTCAGCGCTGCAATATTTAGAAAGAGCACACATCTAATGCCCGTATTATTTAATATTAAACACGCTTTCAGATGTGATAATACTCTTCCCGACGGCTCGGTCCAGCTGCTAAACACAGCTAAGGTCACTGAGGTTACTGATTGATATCACATTACCAAACACAAAAAGTGCCAGTGCTAACGTGCGCTCTTCCTAATGACTGTGACTGAGTGTCAGTGTGCGAGTCAGCGATAAGATCCATGACAGACTCGTTTAGTTTTCCTCCACTGCAGCCTAGTGAAGAAAAACAGCAAAGGACTCTAATAAAAAAAAGACACTAGAACCTCAATGATGGAGGAAGTGTTTGGAAATCAGATTGATTTTAGAAAATCAGGTTGTTCCTGAAAGAAAACTGAGTTTGAGATGATGTTTTAAGCAGCAAGTACCTCTTGAAACTACTTTTCACATGTTTCCTGATAAAATACTACTGTTTTATTATTGTTTTTGATTGCTTTATGGTTTCAAGAAACAGACGTCGCCACAATGACGACACAAACCTCGTCTGGTTGTGATGATTTGTAATGCAAATACCTGAAGTAGACCTGTCCTCTGGAATGATAGTGACACTCAATCAATATATAGTTATTACGGATTAATCGGCTAAAACAGATGCTTTGTGGAACTATTGGTTATCAGTGGCGATAGCATTTAATTCCTCTGTGAACCGCCACACAATACCTTGTAGTTCTTGAAATGTTTTTCTGCTCTTAAATAATTTATTGAAATAGTTATGCGCAAAAGAACCCTAAGAGCAAGCTAAAATATATGCACATCTAAAACGTGAGCACAGTATAACGTTCGTGTGAGGGGACATCAGATATACAACGCCACTTGAAAATTACATATAAAAAGAGTTGATTTGTTCCTTTTTTGTGTCCATTTCTTGCAAATTATTCATTTCATATGACAAAAAAAAGTGTCAATAGTGATGTAAAAGATTTTTATATTTTAAATTATATTAATAAATACAAAGTAATTGTTCATTTACGGTTTTTAAACCTGCCGGTGATTAATTGGTTATCAGCCATGTTTTCCTTCTTAGTTCTTGGTATCAACAAGAATTCACCATTGGTCGACCTTCACATTATGCAGAAAAAACATGCTTGAAAGAGTCAAAGGTCATACCTTTACTGTTGTCTTCCCCAGTCTCCTCTTCCTCCACCTCTTCAACATCCTCCATATCTGCTGGGTCCATTTCAGCTTGGTCTTTACTGCAAATACACATTAAAGGGGTCATTAAGCTTTTTCTTTTTCGCTTTTTCTGCTCAACTTTAGTGTAATGTTGCATTTCCAAAGCACAAAGTCCCTCCAGCGGGAGTTATTCTCTATATCAGTCACCGTTTCTGAACTCCCTGAAATGCTTCCATTGTAGTCGAGTTTTCATCTGGGAACAAACGAGTCACATTTTTCCTCATTTAAATGATTCCCGCCCAAGGCATATGCATTAGGGGCGGGGCTTGGTTGAGTTAGTAGCGTGTTGAAACTGGGGGTTATGGTATGAGGGCAGGACATTTCCCAAACACACTCGAAGTGCTTAACCAATCACAACATTGATCCAACCAATCAGAGACAGATCATGCTTTTCAGGAGGAGGTGCTTCACAGAGACGGGAACTAAACGGAGCGTTACTGACAAACTGAGAAGCTGCTACAATGTCAAATATGCGAAAAATGTGTTTTTTAAACATTCAAGCATGGAAATCTGTACTTTAATATTGAGCTTGCATTTCCTTCTACTGAGGTTAGCATGACTTTCTCCCACGAGATCTTTCAGAAGAGGTCATATAATAAGGATCTTTCGAGTTAAAATGGCTTGGTACTAAAAAATAGCCAACAAGAAGAAGTTTATTATGTATTTAAGCTTTTATATAGAGTGTTAAAAGTTAAGCAGGGCCTGAAGCGCTGAGCCCATCCAGTTGTCATATTTTACATTTAGCAGATGCTTTTATCCAAAGCGACTTACAAGTGAGGATATTTTGGCACAGGTGCGTGCGAAACCGCATCACGTATACGGCGCTCTTAAAAGACAGGAAGTTCCTGTGGTGAACAACAGGTGTATTGCAGCTATCGCTCACCGCAAACCCGAGCTGTAGATGTGCAAACGTGTTTGGCATTGCATAGATGATCGAGATGCCAGACGTGGGACGTGTTGCTGGGCCCCCGTGTCTGTCACAGGGTCTTACAGATCAGTTCACTGGTCACGTGAGTGCTAATCAGAAATTTAGCCGAGAGGGGCGTTTATGCGCCATTAAACGCTCAAACAACAGCCATAAAGGGATTTTAGCTGGGCGTCAATCCGATAAGCTGTCAAACTGGACAACGACATGATCAAACCATTACTGACAGTCTAAAATAAAAGCTGTTTAACAGACAAACAAGCACTTACTTGTCAAGATCTGCCATGTTGTTTCACCGTTTTGATTCCTAGAGGGGAAAGACAAAGGAAAATGTTAATGCCGTCCATTATGTTCAACAGCCTCAAACCAAAATCGGTCGCTTGATGGCCTTATCGGTCAGGTGATTCAGGCAGCCAATACGCACAAGTTTAAGTAATGAACATTTGTCAAAAGCATCCAGATGTCAAAATGTCCAATCAGAGCTGATTTTGTGGTGCAAATGTATTGAAACTTGCACGCTCGGGCTAGAAAACTTGGCAGAAATTCAACCCCTGGGGGTTTATGAGATAGATTAGCTACAAACATCAAAGGTGTGAAGCCTCTATCTTCAGCTCTGAATCTGACTGGATCCATTTGTCAGGGCCAGGCCTGCATACCAGCCAGTTTCAACGCCTCCAAATGTGATGTCTATGAAACCGTCGGATCAAACACGGCCTCAGACACCCACATCCAGACCTCCAGCGGCAACTTCATTCATTCAGAAGCTGATCGCTACAGACAGGACGTTCCAAACCGACTCTGCTCTTCGCCTGTAGAAGATCAATAACATGAAGACCTGATACCGCCCTGGCAGCATCCATTCTTGACAGATTTGAAGGTTAATCTCTTCCTCTTTCTGTCTGCGTCAAGATCAGACAGCAGAACCCTGTCAATACAGACACATAAGAGTTTCCCAAACAAAGGCAGCAACGGATCATCTCATTTCACACGACGTCACAATACCGGGACAAAGTTCCTGGCAGGTTTCCTCCAGACTCTGATAACCATTCTTCGGCAAGCCTTTAAACCGCATAAAATCAATCCGACCTGGGAGCAAAGGTTTAAAGCACTGGAAAAGCCTCTCTACGCTTCCCAAACCCATTGGCCGACAAATTTCCAAGACCTCGCAATGATTCATCACAGGCTTTCACATATAAATAGCATATTTTTTGGTCTACAATGTGGACTAGAAGTGCATGACTCTTCCCAGACATACACATCTCTCAATTCATTGACATTTAATGACTGTAGGAAGCCCGTCTTGTCACTAATTAATGCACAAGTTAAAAGGAAGCAGAATTAAATAAACCATGCAGCAGTATGCAAATTAGACAACGATTTTTTTATTTACATATTGACACTTTTCTACTTAAGCCATAATCATAAATTTCAATTCCAGGGAAAAATAACGCATTATATCTTTGCTAAGACGCAATGTTTTTAACATCCCTAGAAACATAGAAAATAAGTATCCTGTATTTTTTTACTACTACTAACAACTTACAATAAGGTTCCATAAGTTAATGCATTAACTAATATAACCTCACAATGAGAAATGCATTACAGAACTAACTCATCTTTGTTAAAATTAGTTTAAAAAGAACTAACAAGGAACAGCCCTTTATGTTAATTAAGGTTCATTAGCTAGTGTTTAATTACGCATTAGTAAATGTTGAGATTAGCATTAAGATTAATAAATGGTTTAGAGGTATTGTTCATAACTGAAGTGCTACCAATGATTTAATATAAGGATTATTATCATTACTGATTTTATAGAACATTTTCATAATTTTTCTATCAATATAGACCAAACTCTAATGGGAAATCACATATAAATGTGTCAGGAATAGCAAAATGAGACTTACCAAAAATAATCCCAATAAATAAAATGAAATATTGTTTTACTGATTGACTTTAATTGGTATTATTCCATCCAATAAGAGCCTCTGGCAACTCGCCAGCCCCATCTTATACAGATGTGATGATTTAAACATCAAACCAACCAACTATGTCCTAAACCGACACTTTAAAACATCTGTTTAACTCTTAAAGTGGGTTAATGATCTTGGATTTGATCCACGGGTCAGTGCAGTGGTCAATTCTCTCCAGGCCACATCACCACGTGTTTCCTCCACAGATCCACCGGCTAAAGCTGTTAGCAGCACAGCATCCAACTAACCCACCACTCTCAACCAGAGAAAACTTGTGAAACGACGAAAGCCATTTAGTGATTCAGATTCAAACCGAATTTAAACTAGCATTACATACATGCGCAAAGACATCAGATCATTTTATCCTAATCATGCTCGAACATGTGCCATATTTACGTCACTACGTAACTTTTCGTTTCCAAAAAATAGGTCTGATTAGTCAAATAAGTTGGTTTTATTTCCATTTTTCCGTCAACGTGATCAGACACCCCCCCCTCCCAAAAAAAAAACTTACCCGCCAGATCAGACCCAACTATCACCATCATCATCCTCCAACACGAAAAAAGATGGTCAATACAACATTTCTAACAAGTGTAACCAATCAAGTCTGTCAACAAAGACACGATTAAACGTTAAAATGTTAGGTTAAACGGTAAAACTTGGATTTACACGATATTTAAAAAACGAACAGCCATTTTCATCTCCATCATGGAGGAGTCGGTCTCAATGGCTGCTGACTGAACGGTTAGCTCGCGCGCTAAATATCTCATTCCGACGACTTTAATCTCGTCTTAAGAGCTACTTTATCTTCTAGTACGAACGAAAAGACGTTTATAAACACGGACATGCAGCGGTATATGTTCTTACCGAGAACCCGATGTGTAGAGGTCTGTCTGAGGCGGAGATGCTACTGCGCAGTGAACAGCGCGAGACTCCCGCTCTGATGGCGCTAAAAGGGGAAAAAGATCCCGCCGCGTGCGCTCATATACATCTGGCGTCAGCACGTAACACAGGTCGCGCTCTACCAATCCTACTACGGGAAAGGCTTGGCTCATGAATATTAATTACGTACCGTGATGTGCTGCTTGTAGGGCTATTCTCATTGGTTGAAATGCAGACGTTGGCCTTGCACGTTAGCTAATTAATTTTCATGAGCCCAGCCTTGATCATAGTAAGAATCGGAAATATGCCACCAGGACAATGGCGAGCACAAAAGGAGGGGCTGCCGGAAATGGGTTAGGGGGGAATGCCATTGTTCCAGAGTGGGCTGGGGTGGAGGTTCCCGCCAAAGCTTTTGCGTCGAAATTTGCGTTTATCCATTAAAATAAAAATGAACGTAACATTTTTTTTGTTACTGATTCTGTCAGTTTCGTAACTGGTATGTGGTGTGTTAAAGCATTCCTGGCCGCTATTAAATTTGTAATAATATAAATAGAGTCGTTGTTCTTTGTGCTTAAAAGAACCTGGAGCAAAAACTACTCAGCTTAAAGTTGTTTTGCCATATTAAACTGTGAACAAGAAGTCCCATTAGCAAAACGCCTGTCAAAATGTTTTTGCAGAGTGTCCCGAAAACCTAACGACCTTTGACCTGACCTCGCGGAGCCGGTGATCTCTGACGCTATTGTTTCTGTCTTTATGAAAGGTGTTGAACTGGAATAAAGTGAGCGGAAAAAAGTTATATGAAAGAAAGACTGACATCCTTACACAAAACGGACTGCAAAAAATCATCATGCAACACTGTAACAGTAAAAGACCATATTAAAATTTAGTGCACACCTATTTATTTATTTATTTAAGCTGTATTTATAATAATGTTTTATTTATTTAGCAGTCTCGTTGGCCTTTTAATCAGCTTATGATATGCAAATGAGCCTAGAATCTGAGATCAGAGACTGTCAGTCGAAGAATATTGCAGCTTAGAAATTATTTTAACCTGAAAAGGAGTTGCATGACATCCTTTAATAACACATGTAATTGCATAACTATAATTCTTCTTAATATGCACAAATGCAGGTTCTTTAAAAGGGTTATTTCACCCAAAAATGAACATTCTGTCATTAATTCCTCAGCAAAACCCCTTCGTTCATCTTCAGAACACAAATGAAGATATTTTTGATGAAATCCGAGAGGCAGCAATGACACTCCATCTCTAAAGAGCCAGAAAGGTACTAAAGACGTCGTTAAAACAGTCGACGTGACTACAGTAGTTCTACAATAATTTTATAAAGAGACGAGAATACTGTTTGTGCGCCAAAAAAAATCTAAATAACGACTTTTCAACAATATTTAGTAATGGCCGATTTCAAAACGCTGCTTCGAAGCTTTACGAATCTTTTGTTTCGAATCAGTGGTTCGGAGCGCCAAAGTCACGTGATCTGAACCACTTTCAGATTCGTAAAGCTTCATGAATCAGTGTTTTGAAATCGTTCATCACTAGATATCGTTGAAAAGTCGTTATTTTGTTTTTTGGTGCACAAAAAGTATTCTCGTCGCTTTATAATATTAATGTTGAACCACTGTAGTCACATGACCTGTTTTAAATATGTTTTAGTATCTTAAAGTGTTCATATAGTCAATAGAGGCTCACTGAACCATCAGATTTCATCAAAAATATCTTCATTTTGTGTTCGGAAGAGGAACAAAAGGTCTTACAGGTGAGGAATTAATGACAGAAATTTCATTTTTGTGTGAACTAACGCTTTTGTTGAGTTTTGTCCTTTGCTGTTGCACCATTTCATTCAAATCATTTCACACAAGTGTGTCTGCATCACGTCATCTGGAGAAAAACAAGCCCTTTCATTAATTCCAGGGAGGATGTTCATGTTGAGACAGGTGATATTTAATAACCTGCTCGTGACCTTTTGATCGCATCCACATTTCACCGAAACTGATCACTTCATTGGCTTCTGGTAACAAAATCTGGCTTTTAAACGAGTAGCTTTCTTCAATAAAAGTGGATGGGATAAAAGTGCTGTCTATTAAAGTTGCGTGCTGCATTTGAGTGAGTGAATGATGACAGAAATGAACAAACTCTTTCTTTAACTGAACATTTGAGCTCATGGTGTCGGGGAATGAATGTGCGTGTCGCCCTCTCACCCTTTATTGTTTCTCTGTAACTATCATCTAGCGCTGAGACTTCAACCCTGCCCGCTCGGTTTCCTGCTGACAGTAAGAGGAGCTGACATATAGATGCCCACAGTTTTTAAAAATTAATGCAATGACAGAGACACAGTTAACCCATCGGTGGCTGTGTCTGTGTACAAACTCACACATACACACACTGTAACTTAGTGACAGAGTTACATAATCAAAAGCAGGCCGTCGAGGACAGGTGTTCGCCCAAACACTCGCCTCAGAGACTTACATAAAACACCTGATCAGTGAGAGCAAAAATGACTGGTTTAGATCTAATTAGTGCTGTTTGCTAAAGCTCATAGTGAAAGTTAAACCAAACTAAACTAAAAAAATACTAACTGAAACAAGATATGTAAAAAAAACAACAACATTAAACTTATTTTATTTCAGCTACTTCAGGAAACATACTAAAACTGAAATAAAAATTAATAATAACTATATAGACATATTTGAAAAAGAACAAAAATTGCAAAAACTTTGAAAAATTTAAAATTAAAATGAAAAAAATAAAAATAAAAACTTATACTCATCATTAATAATTCTCATATTGTTTTACAAATGCTGTCAAATCAATTAATAGCAATTAATTAGGATTAATCTCATCTAATAAAAAGTTTGTGTGTTTGTGTGTATATATATATATATATATATATATACATATTTTTATGTTAGAAGTGATTAATTGATTTGACAGCATTTTGACACACTATATATACACATATCTGTGTGTGTGTGTGTGTGTGTGTGTATAAGTGCCGCAACCAATCACAATTAACAAAAAGTTTATATATATATATATATATATATATATATATATATATATATACACACACCTATATATTTGCAAACTTTTATGTTAGATGTGATTAATCGATTTGCATATATATATATATATACATAAAATAAATAAATTACTTTTACAATTTCAAGTGCCATAGTCATAATAAATAAACAACAAAATATTAAAAAAATAAATTAAAATGTCAATAAATCATTGGGTTTGGTAAACAAAATGAATGCATGTGTAATATTTTATACAAACAACAATATATACACGATATAAACAATTAGCAGTGTTTTTTTTAAAGTTTTCATGACCCAGGCGTGACGCCCACATGTTCTTCATTGGATATGATGAAGCTGATGGTTGATTTGGACTCTACTGTACTGTACTGTACATGACCTGGATCAAAGATTTGAGCACAAGGTATTTGCCAGGATGGAGCACATCAGGTACAATAATAACAGACTCAGCAGAACCCTTGTGTTTCATTTGTCAATGTCACATGACCCTCGCTGCAACATAATCCAGCGGTGTCCCAGCACAGGACATTTAAAGATCAGTGTCTTCCACTGCAACCAAAACACGGGACACAGAGCGCCCACTGCAAAAACACAACAGGAAAGTCTCCATCCGCCCCCTTCAGAAACTCGTCCAGGGGATTTTAATGCGCCGCAGGTGGGAGGTGTGGAAATGCTACACCTTTGTCTGCATCTGCAAAGAAGCAAAAACAGAGAGATGCGCCCTCCAAAAAAGATCTAGAGCGTAAATAGGATTCCCCCCGCCAGACGGGACCATGGGATAATCTTAGTACATTTGGAGGGCTGGCAGAGTGGTACTGCACCATCGTCATGGCAACATGCCCGTCCTATAGAGCCAGAGGAGAGATGAGGAAACGTGACATCACTGTTACAGGAGATTATGGGGGCAAATCAGTGAGGCTGATTGGACAGGGTTAAAATATACCGTTATTTTTACATGTGAAATACATTTTACAGGTTTATTTTCCCGCTATTATTTGCGTTCTAATTGCATCATGTTTGCATCATCATCATCATCATCATCATCAGTGTGAATATAGCAGCAGCTGTTCACCCCTGAAACTCACTAATGATGACATGTTTTATTAAGGCATTCGTCCCTGGGGAATTACCAGCAAAATATAACCCAGAGCTGCATTTATTTGATCAACACTACTTTATATGTGAGGATATTGTAAATATAATATATAAAATATTGTAAAATGTAATTTATATCCAGTGATCAAAGCATCATTACTCCAGTCTTCAGTGTCACACGATCCTTCAGAAATCATTCTGATATGATGATCTGCTGCTCAGTTATTATCAGTTATTTTTGGTGCTCAATTATTAATAATAATTCTTATTATGGTCAATGCTGAAAACATATTTTTGTGGGAATCGTGATACATTTCCTCAGGATTCTTTGATGAATGAAAAGAACAGCGTTTATTTCAAAGATAAATCTTTTGTAACATTATAAATGTCATAACTGTCCCTTTTGATTACTTCAATGTCCTTGCTGAATAAAATTATTCATTTCTTTCTTTTAAAAAAATCTTACCTCAAATGTCATGTTTGATACACATTGATAATAAGAAACATTTTTTGAGCAGCAAATCAGGATGGATGGATGGATGAATGGAAGGTAGAACAATGGATGATGGATGGATGGATGGATGGTAGAACAATGGATGGATGGATGGAAGGTAGAACAATGGATGATGGATGGATGGATGGATGGATGGAAGGTAGAACAATGGATGATGGATGGATGGAAGGTAGAACAGTGGATGGATGGATGGAAGGTAGAACAATGGATGGATGGATGGAAGGTAGAACAATGGATGATGGATGGATGGAAGGTAGATGGATGGAAGGTAGAACAACGGATGATGGATGGATGGAAGGTAGATGGATGGATGGAAGGTAGATGGATGGAAGGTAGAACAGTGGATGATGGATGGATGGATGGAAGGTAGAACAATGGATGATGGATGGATGGAAGGTAGAACAATGGATGATGGATGGATGGATGGATGGATGGAAGGTAGAACAATGGATGATGGGTGGATGGATGGATGGTAGAACAATGGATGGATGGATGGATGGAAGGTAGAACAATGGATGATGGATGGATGGAAGGTAGAACAATGGATGATGAATGGATGGATGGAAGGTAGAACAATGGATGATGGATGGATGGATGGATGGAAGGTAGAACAATGGATGGATGGATGGAAGGTAGAACAATGGATGGATGGATGGAAGGTAGATGGATGGAAGGTAGAACAGTGGATGGATGGATGGAAGGTAGAACAATGGATGGATGGATGGAAGGTAGAACAATGGATGATGGATGGATGGAAGGTAGAACAACGGATGATGGATGGATGGAAGGTAGATGGATGGAAGGTAGAACAGTGGATGATGGATGGATGGATGGAAAACAGTCAGGATAACGAAGATATTGGATCTAATTAGTAATTTCTCATTGATGAGTAACTGCACAAAAGTTTTGAAAGTTTTCACCATGCTAACATAAGTAAATAATAATAAAACAGCTGCACCCAGATGTTTTGACATCAGCCAGCAGGAGCGACCTGTGTCATGCCGACCAACCAAACCGTTCCTCCTCGACTTCTCAAGAGGACAGATGAGCTTCAGTGTTTGGTGAACAGTGTTCGTCTGCTGGAGTTCAGTGTGGGTGAACAGCACAGATGAGGGTTCGAGGTGGGTGTTGTTATTTCTGGTGATATTTCTGCTGTATCAGATGGTGTTTCCCCTGCAGATGCCGAGAGATGTCAAACCTCCGCGCGCCGGCCAGCACCTCATCACTTATTCATGCAGATTTCATTTGTGCACTCTCACACTCTTCTTGCTTTCTGCTCCACTGAAACTGACCTCAAACACACGTACTAACTTCCCTTTCTCTACATAAGACTATTTTAAAGTCTGATTGCTACAGTCAGCGTTACAATTAACTAAAGCTATAAAAGCATAAATAAAAGAAATAATTAAACAAGTTACAGTTTAATAGTGTAGGCGGTGTGTTTATAAAGTACGAGCAATACACTAAATGTGCTTCACGAACACAGATCTGTTTGATGAGGAAGCTCACAGAGCTCATACAGCAGCCATATTGAGGCTGAAAATAGCTGTCAGCATCAGCATGAAAGAGTTTGAGCGCCGCAGCCCCGTTCAAAGAGTCCTTCACACCCGAGCGTTTTACTTTATTCGTCATGAATAATTCATTTAACCCAGAGTCTGCAAAGTCCATATGCCACATGAATTAACACATTTCTGTGGTGTTAATTGTGGACTAATTAACAGACAAATAATCATTTTCTGCACAGCATGTTAATGTCAAAACGTACTTGGATGAATGGCAGGAAAAAAAATCATACGAATCAATGGATCAAGTGGCAACACAACCATCAGATTTTTTAAAATACAAAAATGACCTTAAAAATAAACAATTTTGGGCTATTAAAAATATTTATTTATTTACTGTAGTTTTTGAATATCACTTTTACTGTTATTATATTGCAATGTATAATAATTTACATTTTAGAAAATATTGTTCCTTGTTATTTGACACGATAGCAATGTCCGAATTGTGAACGATTCATTCTTATGAGTCGATTTTGGAACGATTCATTCGATTCATTGCAGGTGCTATCGAATGAACATCTGACTGATTCAGTGAACGAATTTTAGTACTGTATAATGTGAATGAAAATCATATTTATGGGAGTGAGTGAACTAAATCTACGGTTATATTTTGAGCAGAAGGATGGAGCATCTCTTAAAAATGATAAAATATGATAAATAAAATTATAAAAGACTAAAAACACATTAGCACACTAGAATATAGCTATATATAGGCTTAAAGACACCAACTAAATGCCGCAAAACTCTCATTTTGATGTCACAAGCTCTTCTAAAGATCTGGTTTTGACTCGATAGCGATTACGAATCTTGAGCGAATCATTCTCATGAGTCGATTTATACACAACGCACTAAACGATTCATTCAAATGGACAAATCGAGTGAACAACTCACTGATTCAGTGATCCGGTTGGAGTGAGTCACCAGTTAACAAATCGCTGAATCGGTCTTATCTGACTCAATGTATGGAAGCCCGTTTCCGCCACTGTTGAGAAAAAAAAAAAAATCCGTAAGTCATAATAATGAGAAACTTTCTCATAATAATGACTTAGTATCTCATAATAATGAGAAACTTTTCTCATAATAATGACTTAGTATCTCATAAAAATAATGAATTAGCATTTTTAACTTAATCAAAAAATTTTTTTTTATTTTTTTTAAGAAACTTTCTCATAATAATGACTTAACATCTCATAATAATGACTTAGTATCTTTAACTTAATAAAAAAAACTTTTTTAATTTTTTTATTAAGTTGCTAAGTCATTATTATGAGATACTAAGTCATTATTATGAGAAAGTTTCTAAAAAAAAATAAAATTTTTTTTTTTTTTGATTAAGTTAAAGATGCTAAGTCATTATTATGAGATACTAAGTCATTATTATGAGAAAGTTTCTAAAAAAAATTAAAAAAAAATTTTTTTTTGATTAAGTTAAAGACGTTAAGTCATTATTATGAGATGCTAAGTCATCATTATGAGATGTTAAGTCATTATTATGAGATGTTAAGTCATTATTATGAGATGTTAAGTCATTATTATGAGATACTAAGTCATTATTATGAGATGTTAAGTCATTATTATGAGAAAGTTTCTAAAAAAAATTTAAAAATTTTTTTTTTTGATTAAGTTAAAGATGTTAAGTCATTATTATGAGATGTTAAGTCATTATTATGAGATACTAAGTCATTATTATGAGATACTAAATCATTATTATGAGATGCTAAGTCATTATTATGAGAAAGTTTCTCATTATTATGACTTACGGAATATTTTTTTTTCTCAACAGTGGCGGGAACGGGCTTCCATACAATGTATAATAATTTAAAACGTTTTAGAAAATATTGTTCCTGGTTATTTCGAAATGAAGAAATCGAGACGTGATAAAAATGTCCAAATCGTGAACAAATCAGTTTAATGAGTCGATTTAAGAACGGTTCACACAACGAACTGAACGATTCATTCGCGAATTAGACTGATCCAATTGCAGCTGCTATCGAGTGAACAACTCACTGATTCAGTGATCCGAGTCCGATGAATTGGTCTTGTCTGACTCAAAAAATGAGAAAGCTGGAACGATTTGATTGTAAATGACTATTTTTATTGTGAATGAAATCCATATTAAGGTGAGTTAGTGAACTAAATCTGTGGTAGACTATTATATGATGCATAAAATAAACATTAGCACACTAGCATATAGCTATATAAGCCCAAAGACTTCAACTGAACTCTCATTTCGATGACTTCCGGAGATCTGCTCTTGACTTAATCAACAGGCAGTAACAGTTTGAACATGCTAAAGAAAGATTCAGAGTTTCATTTCTGTTTTAGGTGGGTAGAATGTGCAATACTGTGCGTTTCATCCGAGCTGCCCATGGAGATTCGCTCTCTCTTGCCATCTTGTCTGTGCCAGCCAGAATCTGGCTCTTCTCTGGAGATCTCTTTATTTCTTTGTGTCTTTCTGGCTCACCCACTCCCTCTCTCTATTCCTAAACATAAGGCGGGGGAGAGACGAATGTGAAGTGACACAGGAGAACATTTTGCTGTCCTTCAACAGCCTCGGTGTCGTCTGAAGAGCTGAAGAAGGTACAGCGAGTCACTGTCCGGCAGCAAAATGAACAAACCAGGTGGTTCAGTCACGCTAATTCACTTCAGCTTCAGCAAAAAACGTCTGGAAATTAGATGAGGCTGATAGGGATGATTCAGCATGAATGCTTTAGTCACCAACATGTACTATTAAAGAACCAAATGGACAGAGGTTCACATCTTGCTCATTTCAACGAGGACCGCAGAGTAGGAAACCGCAGTTTGTGGCTAATAATGACCTCATTTAACAACTCAACAGCTATTTATAACCATCACAAGAGCCCGGCGCTGTGAAACCAAACAGTCGGAATATATGTTTAATAATCAGACTGAAGTAGAAGCGTCTGTGCACGCGGTGCGGAGCGGTCAAACAGGCGCTATTGTGACAGACGTCCGTGTTAATGCTCTTTTAATCCCTGAGCTGAAAGAGAGCTCGGCTACAGCACTTCTTTTATCTGCTGCGATTCCAGCGAGGATAAAGACTGTGCTGAGCCAGCGCTCTCACTGCCAGCACAAACGCTGCAGGTCTCCACCGTCACCGCTCCGGCCTTTTTAAGAGACGTGTGTTCTAGGTGGGAGAATCCACACGCCGAAGTCCATTCAGTGTCGGATAAAAGAGAAGAAACAGAAGAGGTCAAACCTGGTGACCTGCGTCTCTAAATGTCACACATGTTGGTCTGTTCTGATCACAGATAGCTAGGAATGATGCAGTTGACCCAGAAAAGCCGGAGATATGGTCAGAAAAAGCCAGTTTTTTTTTTTTTTTGAGGGAGGGTTGGATTTTGTATTTAAAGAAATGAAATAATGAAAGGATTAAAAAGGGATTTAAGGGAATAAAGAAGAAATAAAAGAACAGTAGAAAAGTTTGAGGTCTAATTATAGCCTGTAGTTGTGAAGGAGTCCATTTAAACTCTTTGCAAATTATATTTCACTTAAAAATATGCACACATTCACTTTTGTTTGAATGTCTGATATGTCAAAAATCACACATTTAGTCTCGTCACATTTGGTTATGAATGACGTCATTTAAAAGATAGCATATTTTCAAGTCAAAATTAAAAAAGTTGAGTAGTTGGCATCACTGAATGTTAGTCGTTAAATATATCCATCGTAAAAAGCTACTTATATTTTACCTCGCGTTGAAATTCACACTCGTCTTCATTGAATAGTAAGCCCCGCCTTCTTTGATCTGATTGGCCATCATTTTGACATTGACGCGCGATTTTAAATCGATGAGGCATTCCAGCCTAAAAATGTAACTTTTTAAACTGTCCGTCATCCCAACAATAAACAGCGTTAAGAAGTATCAAACATTGGGGGGGACAATTTGGCCATTTCCAATTTTTTTTTTCATACTTGAGGAAATATGCAATTTGGTGCAAGTTTTTATGCAAAAAAAGTGCAAGTTTTTGAAAGCGATATCCTTATCGTCAAAATGCGAATTTGTGAAAATGGTGACGTCAAAGCCAAAGTATACTTCACTCTTTTACTCGTACGCGAGGGTCAGCGTACAGTGCGTGTGACGCTAATTTCTTCATCAGAATAGTACGCGCATACTGAACATGCACCGCCGGATTTTGTACCGCGCCTTTGTACGCACAGGTCGCATATGTGCATTTAATTTTTTTGCAGTAATTATTTTATCCACAAGGTGGCAACGTGCCCTGGGGGCGTCGATTCACAAGGTCGTCGAAGAAAAACTGCATAAACAGAACAGACCGGAACGCATGCAAGCTACTGCTAAAAACCTTTCCATTTTTAGTACATGGTTGTCGTGTAAACGTACCCTTAGTAAGATGATATTTAAAAGCATATTTTCAAAGATCTGTCGTTTTAAAACATATAACGCAATGCAATACAATGATGATTGTATTTGATATATAACGATGTTAAATAAAATAAATAAAATGATCAACTTTCTTTAGACATCCTGTGCAAAATAAGCCATATAAGACCCAACTGTCATCTCAAGAATGAAATTTCATTCAGTTTGCAGTGAGAATAAACATTTTTTTGTTTGTTTGTTTTTTTTGTGAACCAAAGTGAGTGAGTCTGTTCTTGTTATAGAATTTCTCTCTATCAAAGTGCATTCAATATTCGACATAAAAGAGCATGAAGATTCAAAAAGATTAGATTATCAGATTACGCCTTTTGGAAGCCGTGATATAAAACGACTCATATTTTGGATGTATTTTGGGTCATAGCGCCCAGAACGCATCTGTTATGTAAAGCATATGACAGAAGTTGCACGTTTGCTGCTGTGTAAGTTGCAGGGCCGTGATGTGGTTACATAATAACGCGGCTGCGTCTCTCTCTCCGCTCCACTTTCATCCCAGCACGTGCAGGCGGCTGCGGACAAGCTGTTTTCGTCTGTTTCAAGTCTCCGTATGTCCTGCAGGATTAGACCAAAAGCCTCAACATCTCGAGATGCTGTCGGAGACGGTATCTTAGCAACGGTGGCACTGGAGACAATGAGTCGAGCGCTCCAAATATGGGCGTGAAGGAAATCCATTTATTCGACTGGCAAAGACTCAGAGATGACAGACACACGGGGCTCGGTGTGACAGTGGAGATCAACCCAACTGCATTTCTATGCCACGTCTCTCGCCTAGCTATTAATAATTGAGTGAAGATTAACTTTCAGGTCTGAGAAAAGCACATTCAACTCTGTGGCGCTCACGACAGCTCCGCCGTTCTTATGTCACATATTTATGTCGGCCTGATAAAGCAAACACACTGATTATGCCCAAACTGTGGTGCTTTTACACAATCACTAACCAGAGAGCTTTAGGGTACATCCAGCCTGATTTGCTACACTGTAGCTTAGTGATTTAGATCACCTAACAACACCCTAGCAACCACCCAGTGCACCCTAGCAACCGTTCAGATTTTTTTCTTGTAAGAGAAATGGATCCAGCACTTATTCTACAGCATTAACATTTAGATCTACAGCAGCATTGTGGGATTTGGCTCTCCTGCGGAGGACACAAAGAAGCATTCAAACCTAAAATAAATGTCTTTGTTTAAAGGGACAGAGATTTTATCTCTCACAGACGGCAGGTAAGTGAACGTGATCGGTGTTTTTTTCACAACACTGCATCGTTCACACATTCGGTTACACAGCAAACAGTGGCATCGTACTCAAAGTCCATCAGTATTCAGGTCTAAATCAGGAATCACTTCACGCATTTCAACAGGGCTTGTGTGAACAATACGGTCAGAATGAACAGCGTGATTCATTCTTTGTGTTCATTTATCAAAGGCCATTCGATGAGCAACACTCACATTTCCAACCCAGTAATTATTCTTATGTTTATGCATGAGAAATTATCCTGTTAACCATAGTTTCACTCAAAAAACACAATTACTGCATATATTAGAGGTGTTTGCCAAGTTAAGCATGTGAATTTATCAGGGTTATGACATCACTATGTGAACTCACCAGGATTATGACATCACCATGTATACTCACCAGGGTTATGACATCATTATGTGAAATCTATGACATCACTATGTGAACTAATAGGGTTATGACATCACTATGGTAATTCACCAGGGTTATGACATCACCATATGAACTCACCAGGTTTATGACATCACCATGTATACTCACCAGGGTTATGACATCACTATGTGAACTCACCAGGGTTATGACATCACCATGTATACTCACCATGGTTATGACATCACCATGTGAACTCACCAGGGTTATGACATCACCATGTGAACTCACCAGGGTTATGACATCATTATGTGAAATCTATGACATCACTATGTGAACTAACAGGGTTATGACATCACAATGTTAACTCACCAGGGTAATGACATCATTATGTGAAATCTATGACATCACTATGTGAACTAACAGGGTTATGACATCACTATGGTAATTCACCAGGGTTATGACATCACCATGTGAACTCACCAGGGTTATGACATCATTATGTGAAATCTATGACATCACTATGTGAAATCACCAGGATTATGACATCACTATGTGAAATCTATGACACCATTATGTGAAATCTATGACATCACTATGTGAAATCACCAGGATTATGACATCACTATGTGAAATCTATGACATCACTATGTGAACTAACAGGGTTATGACATCATTATGTTAACTCACCAGGGTTATGACATCACCATGTGAACTCACCAGGGTTATGGCATCACCATTTGAAATCACCAGGATTATGACATCACTATGTGAACTAACAGGGTTATGACATCACTATGTGAACTAACAGGGTTATGACATCACCATGTGAACTCACCAGGATTATGACATCACTATGTGAACTCACCAGAGTTATGACATCACTATGTGAACTCACCAAGGTTATGAAATGACCATGTGAACTCACCAGGGTTATGACATCATTCTGTGGACTCTGACATCACTATGTGAACTCACCAGGATTATGACATCACTATGTGAACTCACCAGAGTTATGACATCACTATGTGAACTCACCAAGGTTATGAAATGACCATGTGAACTCACCAGGGTTATGACATCATTCTGTGGACTCTGACATCACTATGTGAACTCACCAGGATTATGACATCACTATGTGAACTCACCAGAGTTATGACATCACTATGTGAACTCACCAAGGTTATGAAATGACCATGTGAACTCACCAGGGTTATGACATCATTCTGTGGACTCTGACATCACTATGTGAACTCACCAGGATTATGACATCACTATGTGAACTCACCAGGATTATGACATCACTATGTGAACTCACCAGAGTTATGACATCACTATGTGAACTCACCAAGGTTATGAAATGACCATGTGAACTCACCAGGGTTATGACATCATTCTGTGGACTCTGACATCACTATGTGAACTCACCAGGATTATGACATCACTATGTGAACTCACCAGAGTTATGACATCACTATGTGAACTCACCAAGGTTATGAAATGACCATGTGAACTCACCAGGGTTATGACATCATTCTGTGGACTCTGACATCACTATGTGAACTCACCAGGATTATGACATCATTCTGTGGACTCTGACATCACTATGTGAACTCACCAGGATTATGACATCATTCTGTGGACTCTGACATCACTATGTGAACTCACCAGGATTATGACATCACTATGTGAACTCACCAGGATTATGACATCACTATGTGAACTCACCAGAGTTATGACATCACTATGTGAACTCACCAAGGTTATGAAATGACCATGTGAACTCACCAGGGTTATGACATCATTCTGTGGACTCTGACATCACTATGTGAACTCACCAGGATTATGACATCATTCTGTGGACTCTGACATCACTATGTGAACTCACCAGGATTATGACATCATTCTGTGGACTCTGACATCACTATGTGAACTCACCAGGATTATGACATCACTATGTGAACTCACCAGGATTATGACATCACTATGTGAACTCACCAGGATTATGACATCACTATGTGAACTCACCAGGATTATGACATCACTATGTGAACTCACCAAGGTTATGAAATGACCATGTGAACTCACCAGGGTTATGACATCATTCTGTGGACTCTGACATCACTATGTGAACTCACCAGGATTATGACATCATTCTGTGGACTCTGACATCACTATGTGAACTCACCAGGATTATGACATCATTCTGTGGACTCTGACATCACTATGTGAACTCACCAGGATTATGACATCACTATGTGAACTCACCAGGATTATGACATCACTATGTGAACTCACCAGGATTATGACATCACTATGTGAACTCACCAGGATTATGACATCACTATGTGAACTCACCAAGGTTATGAAATGACCATGTGAACTCACCAGGGTTATGACATCATTCTGTGGACTCTGACATCACTATGTGAACTCACCAGGATTATGACATCACTATGTGAACTCACCAGAGTTATGACATCATTCTGTGGACTCTGACATCACTATGTGAAATCACCAGGATTATGACATCACCATGTGAACTCACCAGGTTTGACATCATCTCAGTGACAGGTGGGGAGATGGCAAGCTGCTCCGGAAGCTGCTGTCCCAGCATGCATCAGCACACATGCAGATTAAATGACGGCTCCAGCTGTTCGGCTTCAACATCAGTGTGAATAAACCCAGAGTAGTACATCAGACTCAATGCATTCAATCCCAAAACAACTAAATCTGATTTTGCCATCTATAAACTCAACCAAAATGCCTTAAATAGAGAAAATAATGTTTTTTCTTTCATCAGTACATGATAAAAAATATTCATTTAATAGGCATACTAATCTATCATTATTACAAAATAAACCCTGACAGATTGGACAACTACTTGAAGGGATTTTGCATTACGAGGCTGACTGTAGATTATCTCACTTATTACACAGCTACTACATAAACACATACATGGACATGATGTATTGGCTTTAGATTCACTTATTTTGTGAAGGACTGGAAATTAATGTTGTATAAATTATGTATTTTATTTTACTCTTTTGTTTTACACTACTCAAAGTCTTGGAGCGCCCTCTGTTGGCCATTAGAGTAAATGCATCTAAAATGAAAACATCAGATACAGTAAACACATCTGTCATTCACAGATACAGCTAATATATCATTTACACAAAACGGTGTCATTAATGCAAGCTAAATGAAAGGGTTTCAGTTGAATGAAATAAGAATAAACAAATATTAAAAATTGTTTTCCTGACTAAAACTGACTACAATAAAGCAATTACACTAAACTGTGCCGAGAACACGGTTAAAACATTTAAATTACTGAGATAAACAAAACAATAATGGTGTGAAAATTAAATGAATAAATCAACTTAAAAAAATAAAAATTCATAATTTAATAACATAAATCATTACTTACAAAGAAAGGAGAGGCAACAGTACAGTCTTTTTCATTTATTTGGTGATATGTCACAGGTGACAATAAACTTACAGGAAGTTATTTCTGTAATACAAATGAAGCATGATCTGTACATAGAGACAGCTGCAGGAAATTATCA
Source organism: Zacco platypus (assembly GCA_038088235.1). NCBI lineage: Eukaryota > Metazoa > Chordata > Actinopteri > Cypriniformes > Xenocyprididae > Zacco > Zacco platypus. The sequence goes on along the minus strand of CM076066.1, from coordinate 2,574,878 downwards.
AGAACAAAAAAAACCCAACATGGATCAGCAGGAGTAAAAACCTTTAAAAAGAGCCTGGGGCAAAAAAAACCAAAAACAAAAGAAAAACCAGTGAACAAAACGAACAATGAGCTCAACTAGAAGCATGAAGTGTGCAACGTGTAGACGAACACTGAACAGAATGCATGTGACATACAGTTTGATCCCTGGTTTGGTGGCAGACGATGGCAGATCTATGGCAGCTTTGAGCTCCGGGACGAAATCTAAAACTCACAGTGAGACGCCGAGCCGGAAACGTCTCCGAGATCGAGTATGGCACATTCACTCGAAGTGAGAAATAAAGACAAACGATGGTAGGAATTAAACAGTCGGGCTCAATCCCTCAGACTCCGGCTGCAGGACCCGCTCGTAAAGGCACGTGGTTTTTTTTTAGTAGTTGTTATTGACATGAGCACATTCAAACATCTGATTGGACGCGGTGCAAGTGATCAGGTGACCGAACGAACGCCCGCAGAACAAAGACACGTGACGGGGCTATGGGTGACGGCGTCTGACTAGCACACGTTTCTCTAGAAGTACAAAAGGAAATGGGTTTTTAACTATGTACAGATGAGACGTTAACACTCTAATCTACTCTCAGACTATTTGGCTTGATAATCGTACATCTAGTCTGATGTAACAGTGGCAGACGAGAGTCAAGCAACTACAAAAGTACGCAACAGTATTTCCTGCTACAGGTTTACTACGCCTAGATCTACTGTTTCCTCAGAGTAATATTAAATGTGACGCTCGGGATACTGTACACGCTCCGGTCTCGTTCAAATAAATTAAACATTGTTACTTTCAAACACGACTCACGAACGTATGAAATGCAGGATCCACACACTGTGCTGTTAAAATTAAGATTCATAATGAAATTGTTCCCGGAACAGTTTTAAATAATACAAAAATGTGACCTCGACTCACAATATCCTTCATTCATTTAATAAAATGTCCATAAAATACCAGTAACATCAGCAATATTAAACCTTAAAATTTATATTCGGGTATCCAGGTCACATTTCAGTCCCTCAAAAACCAAAAGAAATGTGGGTTTTAGGACTAAAACGCATTAAGACATATTCACTTTCATAACATTTCCAAGTTCTCACTGCTATAATGCATCCATTCGCATTTAAATCAGTACAAATTAAAGGCAGTACAATAAATACCATCACGTACAAATACTCTTTTTTGGGATTAATAGTTATGAAATTTTTTTTTTTTTTGCACTTCAGTCATGACGTTTCGGGGTGAAATGTGCTTATTGTCATGAGAATATCATAATGCAAAATGATTTTATTTTTAATTTTAGGGCAAAATATGACCTAGATTTCATGATATTCACCCATTTAGTTTGTATATTGACTCCACAACAGCGCTCACGAACGGTAAAAACATGGTTAAAATAAATTAAAACGATTAGAGGCTGATGAGAATTTCCTCTTTTTGGAGAATAAAAGTAAACAGTCATTTCTAAAACGTCCCACAATGCACTTCAACCACGGCTCATATTTGCCATCCTATTGCGTGACGCGAATTCCCGAAATAACCGGACGTGTCGTGAGATGATAGGGTCGCCCGTTCGAGGACACCTGTGCCGTTACTTGAAGATGAAGTTGAGGAGGACCTGGACGAAGATGAGGAAGAGGATGATGGCGAAATCTCTGTGAGTGAGGAACCAACTTTCCGTCGTCGACTGACTCGCCACTCGACTCCTCAGTGCGTTGACGCTCCTGGACGCAATGTTAACAAAAGTTAATATTCTTGTTTTCCATTCTGAAGTATTTATTTATTTGAGATGCAGTTTCACCTGTTAATGTCTTCCTGTGTTTGTCTGATCGACTCAATGGCACTTTGGATTTCACTCAGATCTGTTCCTTTCTTCCTGAGGCGGCTGTTGTGTTTGCTTTTGTGCCCTGAAGGAAAGATCATGATCAGGTTTTTGGCATGTGGCATGTTTGATCATGTGTGTGTGTGTGTGTGTGTGAGACGTACTCTCGCTGCCTGACGAATCCTGTCGGTCCGGCTCCGGAGACGAGCAGCCACTTTCTGGACTTTTAGGTTTGTCGCTCTTATGTTTCCGTTTTGGTCCCGTCACCTGAAGGAACACATGCAGACAAGAGCCGAACATTCACACCTTTCAATCTTTATATTATGATTTTTATTTATATTAGAATTATATATGCAATTCTCAGATATTTCTGAAAGGTTGCAAACAGGGTCCAAAATGAACTTTTTTTAAATACTGGCCATGAAGCTGTATTTTGCAGTAAAAATACAACAATGGGATTATTGAGCAGTTTTTCCTTATGCACATTTGTTCCGTTAGCTATGTTTTCATAGTTTCCAAGTTGTAAATTTAATTTCTATTTTTTTATTATTATTATTATTTCATTTATTACTTGTTTAAATACAGTTTAAATTTCTAATTATTTTTTACTTATTATTGCTTATTATTATTATTTTCTTATATTACATCTATTATTTATTTAAATTTACATTTATTTATTTAAATGCAAATTTAATTTCTATTAAATTTATTACTCATTTAAAAGCATTACTCATGTACTTATTACTTATTATTATTATTACATACATATTATTACAGCTATTATTTAATTATTTAAATCGTACATTTATTTATTTAAATGCTAATTTAATTTCTAATTATTATTTTATTTATTAAATTTACTATTTATTTGAAAGCACATTTAATTATTATTATTACTATTATTTATTATTATTTTAAATGTATATTTATTTTATACTTATTTGTTTTATTTAATATTTATTTAAATTATGATCATTTTTATTATTACATTTATCATTGATTTTTCTTTACATTTTAGTAATTAATTTTTAATGTATATTTAATTTCTACTTATTATTAAATTCATTATGTATTGAAATCTTGCGTTTATTTACTTAAATTCAAAATTAATTTCTAATTATTTTTTATTTATTTAAATGCAAATTTAATTTCTAATTGTTTTTTTATTTATTAAATTTTACTATTTATTTGAAAAATTTAATTTCTAAAAAATGTTTAATATTGCACTTAGTTTTGAAAACTTACATTTATATATATTTAAATGTATATTTAATTTCTACTTATTTTTACTTAATATAACATTTTTTTTATTTAAACAATTCAAACTATTATTACATTTTTTATTTATTTAAAAATTCAGAATATCACAAAGAAAATATTGTTTCCATCCAATGTGATGTAATGTGCACATTTATTCATATTTTTTGTAAGATATCCAAACATTCACAAAACAAGTGTTAATTTTGAACCCTAGTTTCAAAGATGCATCCCTGATGCATCCCGAAAAACAAACAAAAACCACACAGGCATGCATGCGAGTCAGTTGCAAACGCCAAAGAGAACAAAGAAAAAACAAAAGCTGAAAATGAAGCAGAGTGGTCATGTGACCAGGTCAAGCAGCAGATGATTGGTTGGATTGCAGAACGGTGATTGGTTGGTTGAACAATGGACAAAGCGCAGGCGACGGCGGGCGATGATGAGATGGAAGCAGAGAGAGGGATTGTGGGTAGAATGAGGGAAAGGTGGGGACAGAAGGACGTACCTGGCTCAGGTAATTGTCCCTCCGGGAGCCCTGCTGGGTACTGAGACTAACTACACTGGCTGAACGTACCATAGGCGTCCTGTGGCGCACTTTGGTCTGAATACAGCCGTCTTTCTCGAACTGAATCAGATCGTTGAGCGGATCCCATGGACGAGTGCTAGGACACAGAGAGAAACACACCATCCTCACAGTAAATGTGACACACTTCAATGCACTTCCTGTCCAGGAGGGGGCAGCATGTGTTATAAAACGAACAGTGAGTGCTGGTTGAAGCGCTGATCTGTTTTAATGGTTCAATTCAATATAAGTTAACAAAAAGATCAAGTTATGGGCCCTATGAAATCATTTTCCCCAAATTCCGTCTTTCCCATTTGAATTTTTCTGGATTCCATTTCGTTAAATTAAATAAATAAACTTCATTTAATATTCAACAATCATGTCTAGTCAACTGAACTCATAACACTTCAACCACTTAATTAAAAATTTGAATGATAATATAACCATGTGAAATTTTTTTAGACATTCTGTGTTGAAACTATTTAATTTTTTTTTTGCTTTAGGTTAAATAAATAAAATAAATAAATGTAATTTAAGAATCAAAAATCATATCTAATCAATTGATTTCATCAAAAATAACAAAAATAGGGCCTCTTGAGCTCAAATTATTCTGGATTTATGATTTACAACAAATATATGATCAAACACAGTGGTAATCAAATGAAGGCATAAAACATCATAATGAAATAAAGAGCGGCGCTTACTCGGCGTAGCGGTAATGCCACTCTCCGGTGGCGGGGTCTTGCTCGAACAGAGCGGGCGTCCACTCCTCACACTTGGCCTTGCGCTCGCGCGCCGCCTTCCTCTGAACCTCCTCCAGAATGAATTTCTCATTGGTCGCCTCCGATTGGTCCTTGTTGTTTATGGCCCGTGTCACATGCTGCCACAGCCTTAAGATGACAGAGAAACACTTCTGGGAATCTGCTCCTTTTCATAATCGTGACACTATTTCAAGGCTTCGGGTTATTGATTGATTGATTGATTGATACTTTATTCATCCTCGAGGGAAATTCAAGTTTCCAGTCGCAACAACAGTTAAAACAAACAAGCAGCCCATATACATAAATGAAAACCTTGCTCACAGGGATCAATTAAAAAGCCGCACCGCCTGAGGGACAAACCACTTCCTCAATCTGGGTTATTTCTCGTGTCTAAGCATTAGCGATCACGTACTGCCCTTTGAAATCTGTTTTTTCATTTTTCACTTTTTCCGGATTCCATTTTAATGGTTAACTTACATTTTAATAATCATGTCTAATTAATAGAAATCATGAAACTAATTAACAAAATTTGTTGAACAAAAATGTAATTTTTAGGGCTGTATGAAATCAGTTTTATTTTCCCAAAATTCTGTGCTTTCTATGATAATTTTTCTCGATTCTGTTTTAAAGGTTTAATTAAAATTTTAAATAATCCAAAAATATGTCTAATCATCTGAATTAATTAAAATGTAATAATTTATTTACATTTTAACAATAATGAATGATTTTTTTTTTTTTAAAAAATCAGAAATTCTGTGTAATAAATACAAATTTATTATTAAATAAAGGCATAAAACATGAATTTAATTAATCTTTTAAAGAAAATGTATGCACAACAGAGGTTTATTGTTAAAATAATAAAATAGAAAAGCTGTGATATTCCTAAAAAAAGTTTTAATAATTTAATTATGATTACTAATAGTAATAATAAAAAGTTCATTCTACTGTCCAATGATATCACAATTTCTTCAAGTTAAACGAACTTTTATTTTGGCGGGTTGTAGTGAAGATCTTTGTGTTTCTGTGTGTAACTGATGATGAAGTGGTCATGTGATCATGTCCTCACACCACGAGCGAAACTGTCACTAGTATTTTGCGGTTTAATATTCACAGACAGTAGTCCATATCACGATTTTAATTAAATGTACAGCCCTACTTTTGATTTAAATTGTCCAAATTCCGTGACATTCCACATTATACTATATATTATATTTTTAAGAATGAATTCCACATGTGACGAGCAGCGTTACCTCTCGGACTCAAACTCGCCCTGCTCTTCAGGAGGAACGGTGCATCGGATCAGACGGTCCTGTCTCAGCTCTGGCGTTGGGTTCCAAAACGTCTCCATCTCACCAGTCTTCTTATCGTTGATGAAGACTTCACTGTCCTGTAGAAAATCCACAGAATGACATCTGACTTCTCAAAGAGTTCTAAGAAGCCTTAGTTTCGGCTCAAAAAACATTAGCTAAAATCATTACTTGAGGCTAAACAACCCACTTTTGACATATCAGACATAGTCATAGCCAAACTTTTCACTTTGACATTAAAAATAAGATATTATTTCTTGTCATTTTTGTTTGGGGTGTAACAATACAATCGATCAAATGACTAATGATACAATGTGTCGATGCAACAGTGTAAGATTCGATATATATAATTTAAGCTGCCCTCATGTTAGCCAAGCAATCTGTATATAAAATGTGTAATATAGGCACAAACTATCGATATATTGATCGATATAGCCAATCGAATCACAATCGTATCGTGGCATTAGAAAATATCATATTGCTGGCTAATAGTAGGGCTGCACGATTAATCGTATTTCAATCGCGATAACGATATCTGCTTCTCTCGATTAATTAAAAATCGTTATTTATCCTGAAAACGTTTTTTATTTGACATTTGCGTTACCTTGCATTGGTAACAAGCCTCCACTAGCGTTGATGTTTGTGGTTGCCAGATGCAAAGAGATCAAATCCCCCAAAACAGAGCTTTTCCTTTAAAAAGATACACTTTCTTCCTTAATCTGTGCCATCTGGCAACCCTGTGCATGTTTTGAAATTATTGGAAATAATATTAGGAGTTTCACTATTTTTTCTTCTGAAGATCCTAAAGGTTTCATCAGTTTTCGTAATGTTAATCAGTTGAGAACGTAGCCACTGTTTTTTAAATCAATACTGTGTGATGAAGTTATCATATTTGGTTAAATGAAGTCAGTGCTTTTAGGTGAAGTGTATGTTGAGAAATTGCACTTATTGCAATTACACTTTTTGATAGAATAATCGCGATTAATACTTGTGGTTATAATTTTGAGCAAAATAATTATGAATATCAATTTAACTATTATTGTGCAGCCTTAGCTAATAGAATCAATGTTCGTATCGTATCTTGATAGTTTTTGTGTGCAGAATACAGTCTGTGATCAGTCCGTTGAGACTATATTAGCACACACACACACACGGTACTCACCCAGTGCCCCTCGAGTGTGGCCAGCACCTCCTTCCCAAGTTTGATCTTCCCGCTGATCTGATTGACACTATCACTGCTGCCAAGAAACGGCTGGGAAGACGGGGAAATATCAGTCATGCGATTGAAACAAGTCATACAAAGCATCATTCATTTGTGGATGTTGTGCCGTTATCAGTGTGGCATTTGGTTTGAAGCGTTACGGATGTGATGTCTGTGGCCTTTCTGTCTGCGCCCCACTGTTCTTCTAAATGTCACAAAAGCTTAAACAGTAAAACACACTGACACAAGCACACAAACACACACACCTTGAGTTTGAACTCCAGCTGAGCGCTGTAGCCCGTCTTCTCACAGGTGATGGACACCTGTCCGCCCAGCTCCAGAGTCATAGTGCCGTACAGGATCCCTGAGAGACACACAGACACAGAATGTGTGTTAATCTGCATGCGTGAACACTGTATCTGAGTGTTAGTGTGAGTGTGTGTGTGTGTGTGTGCACGAACACTGATTTATTTTATTTGCACATGTTCTAATCTTATATAATCTTATATATATATAAAAAAACAACGGACAAAATCACGTTACTGGACAAACAGCTGTAAATACATGACGCTTGCTAAGCCAGACCTCAGTCTGCAGGAGATGGGGCTTTGGTAACACTTTATAATAATAATTCAACATTAACAATATTATAGAAAGCTTAACAGATCAAATATGAACAAAGTATAATATTAAATATAGTTTATATATTATATATAGTTTTAAATATACATTTATTATTAATTATGAATCATATTTACAAATTCATAATATAAATTCAACACACATGCAGTACATATTTATTAACATATGTATTTATATATTTAATTTTAATATAAATTTCTAATAATAACAACAATTATGAATCGTATTTATAAAAAATATATAAAAAATTATATATATATATAATTAACACTATAAATATATTAAAATAACAAATATAATTTAATAAGTAAACAATAAATATACATAATAAAATGGCAATATAATTATATATTAAGCATAAACGCATAAATATATATAAATATTTGAATATACTATATATATAATATATTTAAATATATATTATAAATATATAATATATTTATTTATAAAAATATATAAAAATAATATTATTATATTAAATAACATTATAATAAGTAAACTATAAATAGAAATCATAAAAACAAATCAATATAATTATAAATTAAGCATAAATATATTATTATTTATGAACATACACACACACACACACACGTATGTATATAAATAATAAAATAAAATACAAACAAATATATATAAATTAAAAAAATATTTGAAAGTAAGTTAGCTAATGATCTGTTAAGCGTTACATAACGAAATAATGTTTTTCTTGTTATTAAGAGACATACTGTAAAAAGTGTGACCAAACCGTCATATTCTAGCTAAATGCAAAATCTAACCTGGATACTGCACATGTATCTAAACCAGTCCAAACGAGTTCTACACATGTAAACATACCTAGATGTGTCCCTACAGAAGACAACGGGGATAGGGTTAGTCGTGCCGTGTGACGGCTGTATTTGTATAGAGTCAGGGGTGTTAGCTGTGCTGACGGGTGTTAATGTATGTGTATGTGCGCAGACAGACCTTTGCAGTGAGCGTAGGGCATGTTCATCACATAGTCCTCCCCTCTGTTCAGAAACGACAGCCTGGCTTCACCGTCCAAGATGGCCGACAGAGAGTTTCCTGAAAAACGCACCAACAAACACAGTCAGACGTGTGTGTTATAGAAAATCGTGAGATTTAATAGAGTGCATCTTCTGTCTCACCATAAAACTTGGACTTGGCCAGGATGCTGCCGCTGAGACAAAAGCCATCCTTCCTGTTACTGACATAAAAGGCTGAAACTGGAGGATGATGGGATACCTGGAGGACAACAGATGCATTATCTTGGTGTGTAGTTCAGACTAACCAACTGTAATCAAAATGGACGTCGCGGCTTTACCTGTTCTGCGATGTAGAAGGTTTTGCTGTTCGTCCTGGAGTGGATCCATAAACAGCGAAATGTTTCTCCGATAATGGGGTTATACGGTTTCTTTAAACCCTGTCAATGACGAAAATTATGAAAATATTAAGTAAAATAGCAGATTTGGGAAGACTGATGACTGTTAGTGAATCTGTTTTCACCTTTGGCTTCTTGTAGAATCCAGAAATGTACCATTTGACCACCTTCTTCATTCGGTTATAAGCGTTCTCCTCCACCGCCGCTCTGATGAAGTAAACGATTATGGTGAAGTTACTTCAATAAAACAAAGTAAAATCTGAATATGATGGTCTTGTGTGTATTTTTACATTTTATTTTGCCTTTACACTGTGAACTACACATGGACATATAATAATAAAAAAATTATTGTGATTATTATTAATATGAATAAATGTCATTTAATAAATTGGATTATTTTGGATTATATATCTATTTTGTCCTTAATTATGCTAAAATTACTTTAATATAAATTACATTTAAATATTTAAAAATATAAATATAATATTTAAATATATAATTTTTGAACTATTTATTCTTTTAATAATTTATGACTTTTAAAACACTTTTTTTAAACAATTTATGTGTTTTTTGTATTATTATTCATGAACTCTTAAAGTACTTATTAATATTTAAAATGGATAACTATTATTTTTTATTTTCATTTTAATTGTTAGTTGTTGTTTTCTGTTTTTTGTTGTTGTTGTTTTTTAAGAAATTTTATGATGTTCTTTTTTTAAATTGTTTTTAATTTTAGTGTTGTCACGATCCTGGAATTTCCAACTTCGATACAATACCTTGAAAAATATTGATACCATTTTCGATATCACGGGGAAAACTGCCATATATACCACCATATGGATAATTTATTATTATCTCACAATTTTTTGATAATTTGAGTAATTTTTTGGGATAATTTTTTTTTTTTATTTGGTTCTCGCGAGCTGTTTGAGAGGCCGGTTTGCGTGCAAAACATTTATAAAGCATCACTTTAGTTTTTCAACAAACATTTATATTTTATTTCAGCTTTATTTCAATTCTTTTTATTAGTTTTCATTTATTTGTGAATATAAAAGACCATCTGAATACTCTCAACACCACTGTGTCTGTGTGTAATCTTACTCCGACAGGAAGTCAGCGTGGTAGTAGTAATCGGAGAGTTTGTCCAGGAAGGATCGTGGCTCCAGGATGAAGGTGGGAAGCACGACTTTGGACAGGTCCATGCCGGGCCGGACCTGCTTCAGCAGAGTCCAGATCAGAGATTTATTCTCTTCTGATACTGTTTCTGTCTGAGACTCTTCGCCAGCCTGATAAACACACACACACACACACACACACACACACACACACACACACAGATTGAATGAACAGATTGTGTCATTTCCACCACAGACTTACTGTTCATCTCCCCAGCTGTCTGCTGTAAAAATAGAGGTCTGAATATTGTGTTATCATCTGTGCATCAATAGCACTCCACTTGAGCCAAACGACTTCAATAATTCATTATGATAATGGCTTCATTTACATGCATAAATGAGGCATTGATTTAACCGGCCTTCAGTCGCACACGCACCTCTCCGAGCTCCTCGTGGCTCTGCTCAATGTACGGCGTTTCCCGCAACGTCTCGTTGGGATCCAGGTCGACGTACGAGTCTTCCTGACGCTCTGACGTGTCGCTGTCGCTCTCTTCACTTTTCTCCATCACCTCGTTTTCCCACTCCTCCTGCTCCTGTTCATTCTCACGGTCCGACTTATCCGAGTACAGGTCCGGATCCTTGAACTGGTCACTGTCGTTAAACCTGTCAGACCACACAAACTCTCAGTTACTGCACAAACACAGGACTTGCATTAATTGGTGACTAGTGATGCATTGACTACATCAGTTTTGGTCAATATAATTGTATGGAAGTAAAAAACTGCATTCATTTTCTCCATGGTGAAAATTTTTTTTGACGATAAGTTCTCTGTCCTACTGTGTCCCATCCTGTTAATCGATTGTATAAGCTTTTGTTGAAGCCATCAGCCCACATTATTTCAACTTATATTTAAAATAATCATGTTTAACAGCTTACTTTGTGGTGAAAAACTACATTACCCATGATGCTGTACAGAAAATACCACCAATCAGAGGGTAGCGACAAGCAAAAAGCACCAAAACAGCTCTTTAGTAAGAGACTTCTTAAAAAGCATTAAAAAAGTGATGTTTTGACCGGTACTATATATATATATATGCGAGAGAGAGATAGATAGATAGATATTTTGCAATAGACGTTTAGTCGGATTATCAAATATTTTATTGCTTCAAATTGAAGTTTGTAATGTTGAGCTTGTTGTTTTTGTTCATGGCGTAAAAGGCTTTAGTTAACACTCTTTCTCAATCCCTATGTTAAATAATGAATGGAAAAAATACTTTCAGAACCGACGTTACTGAAAAAGTGGCCTGCACTAACATACTCTATTGTGCATGTAAACGTAGCCGTTAAAGATTTGTATTATTAGTTTTTATATTATATTTCTTGTGTGCCATAAAATAAAAATATCTATCTGCTATTATATTAGCCAAGACTGAAGTCTCATTTAAGATTTCAAGCAAACATCACAGCACCCTGCCTCCGAATTCATTAAAAATGAATATGCAAGTCCATGAAGTGTGATTAAAATATTAATCTAAAGAGCATGTCACATGACAGCTCAGTATGTTAATGTGTTCTTACTGAAAGCCCTGCATGTTGTGCGCCCGCAGCAGACTGTAGAAGTTGATGTGCGACTGCTCTGCGGTCTGCGACGTCTCCTCTTTGCCCTCTCTGATCATCGTTCTCTTCAGCAAACTCGAGCATTTCAGAGCCAGTTCAAGAGCGTCCATCCAACATCGGCCTGCACACAACACGCAGAGTTATGAAGATTGATGCCACGGTGTAATACAGCGCTCTGTTTTGGCAGACTGATGTATGTGTGTCTCACCGTCAGATTCTGAAGCCGCTCTGAAGATCAGGTGGCTGCTGGGTAACGGCTGTGTGATGGACCCCACGGCTTCTCCTTTAGGCCCCTGAGACACACGGAAGCACAATAAACACTTCATCCAACTATCCAAACGGCACGTTTATACACTACCGTTCAATAGATTGGCGACATTTTGAAATTTCTTCAGTAAGGACACATTAAAGTGAACAAAAGTGACAGTAAAGACAATGTATTTCAGATAAATGCTGTTCTTTTGAAATTTCTATTCATCAAAAATCCTGAATAAAATGTGTTATGGTTTCCACAAAACTATGAAACTATTTTTTTGAGCATCAAATCAGCATATTAGAATGATTTCTGAACGATCATGTGACATTTAAGACTGGAGTAATGATGCTGAAATTCAGCTTTGATCACTGGAATAAATTACATTTTCACATATAGCTGCGAGCAGCAATTATCGAGGTTCAAGCGTTTTAAGGCCTTTAAGCACATGCGTAAAAATGTATTATGTTTTATTTAGCAAGCCTGTAACCATCTCAATCATAGATGGAAGACCATTTACAGCCAATGCAGGAAATTTACCCTAGGAAATATATGGTTTTTAGAGCTTTTTTAACAGTTTTAACAGGTTGAGACAAAAACCTAGGACTAGTTTGCCAAAGTTGGTTTTCGAAATAATCTCCAATATTTAACGAACAATTTGGTGGACAGAAGCAGTCCTAGAAGACAAAGTTGCTCAGAATGAGGAGTTCTACCATGTGGTTTGAGGTGGATTTCTTTTAAATTTCTCACAGGCCACTGGGGCTGTGAATCAAATAGGCCCAGCAAGTTTCGTTCTGATCAGCCTCCGTTAACCTTGTCTGATAGCTGCTCAAACTTCATTGGCCGATGGTGGACACATTTTTCGAGATGCGTCAATGTCCTCATAGACAATCATGGCTCCTCAGACAAAGATACTGGATGCCAATTTTCAAGTCAATCTGACTAACAGTGAAGTACTAGGTATGGCCATTTTCATGTGTTTTTCCTGTTATGGCGCCACCAAGTGGCCGGTCAACACGTCCGGCGTCACATGACCACAGAATGAGCTCTGACAAAGGTGTGCTGAGTTTGGTGAAAATATCTCATTCCGTTCACGAGAAGTAAAAGTGGCTCCACTCACTTTTTTTTTAATGTTTTGTCGGGCCTTAGGGACCATGAATTGAAATTTTTGAATTTTCAGACTCCGGAGAATCTCACTGTACTAGTTTGGTTCAGATTGGGCCAAAAACATAGGAAAAGTTCGCAAAAGCAGGTTTTTCAAAAAATCCAAAATTTTATTATGCCTTTAAGACTTCTTTTGGCACTTCAAAGATTAGAGGCACGTCTACCCCAAACATTTAATACTCAAAGGACAATGCAAAAAGGTTCAGGTTAATCCAAATTGCTACCATAGAGTTTTCTATCATACCTTGACGGCCCAGATGGACTGTTCAAGCGGGTGGAAGAGCTTGAAGCAGAAGCCATCCTTCTTCGAGGGTCTCTCGATGAGCTCACAGGCGTTGAGCAGAACGGTACCGACCCACTGGCCGTTCTTATTGGTCTTATAGATCAGCAGGACGCCTGGCTTCAGCACACACCACAGCTTGGTCCAGCTCTTCAACGTGCCACGAATCTGATAGAGATAAAACAGGCTCGTATGAGACTGGAGGTCATTTTAAGGATGTTTTCTCAAGTGGTTTGATTACTTCATCCGAATCTAAGATCGATTTAACTTCCCTGTAAAAAAGACCCTGCAGGTATTTTTCGCATTCTATCACATTGATTTTATCAATATGAGTGTCACTGTGATTATTAAAATCGGCTGTTTACCCCTGCAGCGATGTAAAGACTCAGGAGGAGACGTCAAAATGAAAAGTGCTGTTCACTTTTTAATCATGTTTTTTGTCCTGTTCGGTTTTACTACCTGCTGTGGATGAATTACACGAGATTCAATGAAGAATGAGACAATTTTGAGATAATTTATGTAGAAATGGACATGCATTACTTTAAAACAAGACTATACACCATCAAAAGCTATTTCTGAAAATTAGGCAGAATTTCTTTCATACTGTGTGACCCATCCGGAAAAATTGAAAATCACAATTTGTTTTTGTTTAAAATAGATAGACAACTAAACAAAATAACATGTAATTTACTAGAGGTTCTGACCAAATGTTAATTGTTGCAGTCTATTTAAACAATGTTTAATTAATCTGAATAAAAAAAATCGGTTTGAATGAATGATTCAATGACTCGCTCATAAAGACTTGTTTCATTATTGGACGAAACACCGTTTTTTGAACAAAACAGTTGAGTGAATGATTCAATGACTCACTCAAAGACTTCACTTGTTTCATTACTGGATGAAGCAGTGTTTTTGAACAAATCTCTTGAATGAATAATTCAATGACAAATACATTTTTAACAGTCACATGTCGCCGCCTACTGGTGTAACGATGCAACTGATACAATCTTAATCTGAGTTACTTTCAAAGGGTGATTTACTCTATTTTGATCACTACCGCAGACATCAGTGTTTATATCTGAACTTTAAACTTTTATCCCAATACTTCTGTGTTAATTTGAATTACTGTAACACAGAAATAATGATGATAACTTCTCTCTCTGGATCAGCAGCAACCAACGCAGATCTGAATTTTCGCAGTGATAGTTCTTATCAAAGGTTTAATAGACAAATAGCCGAATCATTGTCATTTAGGAATAAGATTGCCTGGGTGTTTGAATCAAGATTGCGATCTTTTAGCGATTAATCGCAGAGATCTATCTAATTTTTTTGGTGCAACAAAACCTCCAGTATGAAAATGGCCTCTAAGAATAAACAATTTAATGACACACCTTGAGCCAGTCGGCCATGACGATGACAGACGGATCAGTGATGGTGCTGAGCAGTTCTTTTGTGGCGCGTTTCTTCTCTTCCCTGTAGTTCTTTTTTTGGACCTGAACAAACATCATAAACAATCATTGGTCATTAGAAATCATAATGCATAAACTATTAAATGCAATAAAAAACACAGTGAAGCTCTATATGTTAATAATGAGCATGGCTGTACCTTGAGTGACTCTTTCTTCGTAAGTTTGTTTCCAGACGCCGATACGTCTTTGTCTGAGCCATTATAGAGCTTTGTTTCCGACTGTGAAATTAACACAGACGTTAGTAACTTGCACAGCATGTTGTACATCATGATATATTGAGCTGATATATTGAATATCATACATACACAGATACAACTACTAACTAATACTAAAACAATAAAAAAACATTCATTATGATTATTAATAAAATTAATTAAATTACTAATATTAATCAAATACTTCACTAGAGGTTCTGACAAAAATGTTAATTGCTGCAGTCTATTTAAACAATATTGAATTAACTTAAATTAATTATTTTTGACAAAAAGTTTGAATTATTCAATGACTCAATCATAAAGACTGAATGAATCATCTTTGAACAAGAACAAATCTCTTGAATTAACGATTCAATGGCAAATAGATTTTTTAACAGTCGAATGTCGCCACCTACTGGTGTAATGATGTCATTGATACAATCTTTATTTGAAGCGTCAAGTTACTTTCATTAGGTGAATCGTGGTTATTTAAGAATAAGACTGCATAGGTGCTTGAATCAAGATTGTGAACTTTTAACGATTATTAATGCAGTTCCAAATCATTTAATATATAAACAAATTTAAATTCTCAATGATACTAAAATAACACTGCTACACACATAATATAATATAATATAATATAACAGATAAAGTTGTGACAGTGGTATCTTGCTTAATGTTTCCTAGAAAAAACACTAAAAGTCTGAACATTTACTAAAACTTAATTTCGGACCCTGGTGTCGGGTATAGATCTGTCTTTTAATTTCACACTGAAGCTTTTCAAAGCTGATTAGGTGAAACATCTTTATGTGAACAGTGGTTAATTATCCCTTTGAAAGGGTTTGAACGATCTTTGCTAATTCCATACGGCGCTCTCACGCTCTTCTGGACTGCAATCCGGCTCTAGCGTTTGACTCGGAATTTATTTGGTATTGCGATTGCATCTATTAATGTTCTGTCTGGATGTGGAGGCACGTCTACGACATCTAAAACCTCACGCAAACCTGCATGGCTCTGACGTAACAGCGGCAGACAGTCTGAGATTTAGCATTTATGTGTGGTCAAGTAACCGGCCTTATCTGGTCTTGACTAACCTCATCCATGTTACGACGCATTTGATCATATTACCGAGTGTGGGATGTTAATGACATCTTCTCTAAGGTTATTTCTCATGCGCTGCTAATCAATGCACGCCCCCCTGCCTTCCTGTCACCTCGGAGATGCTCTTGACTATGTATAATTAATAAACAAGTGCTGGAGATTGCTAGAGGACCAGCCGACCCACACATCGATCCGATTCCAGCCCCAGAGGATCATGGGCAGGGAGAATAATCAAGAGCCTGTCAGAGTGTGAGTTTACCTTGCTCTTGGATATGGAGTGTGAGGAGTCTTCTTTCAGAGGCAGGATTTCCTCTTTGCCACGATCAAAACCTGCAAAAAAAAAAAAGACAATGTAATTCAACTCGACCAGCCAGGTTGATATTTAGCCATTTAGATTACTGGGAATATAAAAATAGAACAAATAAAAATATATTCTTTCCTTAACCTGTGTAAAATGTATCACCAAATATATCACAAATCATGTTATACAATAAAAAAATGAATGTTTTATATAATAATTTACAATTATAATAATTTATAAATATTTTAAAAAAATATGGTACCATGGTACCAACATCAGTGTTATTTCACTATTATCAATACCGCCATAAAATCTAATGATTAACTTGAGACGCCAATAAACAACAAGTGCATTCATACTTTTGTGTTTCAGAGACATTTCTCATCGAAAAACCTGTATCGGTCAATGTTAAATGTTCACTAATGTATAAAATCTGATCCCAGACCTGCACTTAGAGGCTTCGTCTTTCAGTTAGAGCAAAATATTAGATTATTTCAGTCCCACGACCCTGAGAAAATATCTTAGTGACGGCTGTATCAACACGTCTGAGTGCCGTGAGTCAGAGATTCACAACAGCTGGAGGAACACAAACACACACTGGGTTTCCATGTTTTATGTGGACTTTACATAGACATTATGATATTTATACTGTACAAACAGTATATTCTATCCCCAAACCATCACTTACCCCTTAACCTATCCATCACAGAAAACTCCCTGCATTTTTACATTTTTAATAAGCATAATTTTGCATGATTTATAAGCTGTTTTCTTAATGGTGACCAAAATTTTTTGTTTTTTTTTGTTTTTAACCCAACTTGGGTTGTTTTTAACCCAGCATTTTTTTGTGTACTGTACACAGTGTATATTCTATCACCAAACTTTAAACACAACCCTCACGCTTTTTTATGATTTTAGTTTTAGTCAACAGTAATATCGCTGGTGTGTGTGATGGTGATGGCCGTGTGCCATATCTAAGGCCATGAGGAAAGCATAACACTTCATCATAAGCAAAAAACGAAAAGAGTTTCATTAGATAAGGCCGAGGACGATCTGTCAATGTCATTCTGTCAAGACTAGTTAGTTTCTTGGGCATGAATAGCACAGCCGTCAATTTAAATAACATCTCTTCTTGACGGAGTCATTGTCTTGGCTTTGTTGGCTGGGATTGGAATAAAAAAGTTGGCAAGTAAATTCAAGTTATGCTTGAAGACTTCATAAAAAAAGCTAATTACAGTTTTCTGTCCAACGCGGTAAGATTGGGCAGGAGACACTGAAAACCTTTACAAAGAGCTATTTATTATTTAAAGCCATTCTCAGTCCAGAGAGCTTTTATTGGGAAAAAAAAGTGTTCCCACCGAAGAGAAAGACTAAATGCATTTAAAAATAAAGTTGTAAATAAAACAAAATTGGCAAACACCATTACAGAAATCTAATTTAAAATTTCACATTTAACTCTTTGTTATTATATGTGAAATTTATTCGCATTTTCTGAGAGAAAACTGAGAGTAAATCCTACACTACACAACAAATAGTTAATTTTAGCAGTACTTTATCATATAGATTATCTCAAAGCAACAACTTAAGACATTTCAGCCCACTTTAATCACAAAAAACACAACAGCAGACAACTTCTTCCTGCTAGAAGAGGCTTTAATAAAGGAAACTTGTGCTATTTGACAAAACATTTTCAAGCTGCTCCAGCATATATATCCAAATGAATCCATCGATCTGGGTAAACAGGTCTATTGTTTCCCATCTCTCCCCCGTAAGCCGGGCCAAGCATTGTGTTCATCGTAGAAAACACTCCACTCCAAGAGCTCTTCCACATGTTAATCTGACACAGGAAAATCCACACGTCCTCAGCATAATGAGAGCATCAACATAACTCGTCTATTAGCATTAGTTACCTATTCTGCCGCCGCATAAATCTGCATTAACCACACTTTTTATTTAACAGTTATACTTCACAATCTGACTGGAACTGGAAAAACTCTCTTGACAAGACGTCGCTTCCTGATCCCATTCCCATTCCATATTTTCCTGTTTTCTCTCTGCTGCCCTATTGATTAAAGTGGGCAGAAGTACATTGTGAATAATGGAGGTCTAAAGACGAGCAGCTCTCAGATCAGACGTAATAGTTCGTCATGTGCTCAATATGCTGATGGGACAGCTGGGAAATTAAGGACTGAATACAACATGTGATGAATGAGATTATCTGCTCTCGTGGTGGGTGGTTAGATACACACACACACACACACACACACACACAGGGTTGTTTTGTTATCAAAGTGGGAACATTCCTCAAATGTGCTCATATTTCATGTTTACGTCGTAATACCAGTGTAACACTCATGTCATTAAACACATTTGAGTCCTCATGAATCACAAAAACACACACTTTATGCATGAGCTCTAAGATTAATATTCAATCACTGACCTCAAGTCTGTCCTTAAAAACATCAACAACAAGCATAAGTGACCTTAAAATTAATCTGTGCTATCAATTTAGATAAAACTCATAATCCATTTACAGTGCATTTAAATACAGAAAATGCATGGACAAAATGAATGGACAAAAAACAGTTTTAACAACCAAACAACCAAAACAGTTTTATTTTGTTTTTCTGACACAATAAAAAAAAAAACCCATAAGACTTAACAACTTGCATTATGCATATTTAAGAATAAAAATTATAGCATTATTATATAAAGCATTTAAATGTTTTGTTGTAGTCTAATGAATTTTATTTTTTATTTTAATAATTTCATTATTATTTTTGTGGGTTTTGTTATTAATTATTCTAAAATCGATGATTATAAAAATCTAAACTATTACTATTATCTTACTATTTTTATTACTATTATTACTTATATATATATATATATATATATATATATATATATATACACATATATGTATGTAGACAAGATAAAAGGCCTATGATGATTTAATTTTCTCCTCCAACTTCAAAATCATCAGACATCGTTGTTTTACCTTTTTTTGTAAAGGTCGTCTGTCTTTGCATGTTCGCTTTGTGAACACTTCCTCGGTACTTCCGCCTACATCACGTGTGACCTTTCCTACATGATTACGTAATGCGTGGCACATCGCAGAGCAGTCCAAGACGAGCATTTGTGGTTAAAAAGTATATAAATATATATGAGTGCAAAAATATATATAAATATATATATATATAAAATGGCTGATGGTTTCTCTAGATAAGACTCTTATTCCTCGTCTGGGATCATGTAGATCCTTTGAAGCTGCACTGAAACTGACATTTGGTCCTTCAACCTGTTGAACCCCATTGAAGTCCACTATATGGAGAAAAACCCCTTTCCTCAAAAACCTTAATTTCTTTTCTACTGAAGAAAGAAAGACAAACATATTGGATGACATGGAGGAGAGTAAATTATCAGGAAATTTTAATTCTGAAGTGAACGAACCCTTTAAACTGGGATTGCAGAAAGCATTTTACCATTCCCAGAGTCTAAGTCAAGTTCATCTGTTAATGTTGTCTGTGACAACACAGACATTCACTGCTGGGCTACAGGAACACGGCAAGATGACAGCTCACTCCACGAGGAGGGAGAGGAGACATCTGTGTGTGCTTTTGTTTAATAAGCCATGACGCGGTGTGAGTAATAATCCACATATAAAGCAGGAGCTCACAGACAGCTCTGATCATTAGCCAGAACTGAGCCAGAGAGAGAGGGGGCAAGCTTGGACTGGAATGGATATACATAGAACTAAATATTGTCGTGAACAGAAAACCACCGACAGATTCTTGCTAGACAGTGCTGCAGGTTTACCTGCTTATCAAACATTCAACACACGAGCCAACAGACAGACATGCAGAGAGTCCAGACTAAAAAACCTGCACAACATCACTGCAAAACACAGTCACTGCTGTCGGCTAAAAACTCTGACTCTTATTTTTAAGTAATGTACACAAAATCAACCCCAACATGAAGCTTGAACCCTGAAGTTTATTTTGTGATATGTATGATTGTTTAAGTGCATTAAAGGGGTGGTTGATTTTACTTTTTTAACTTCAGTTAGTGTGTAATCTGCTTCACAAACGAGGGTCGATTTGCTGGATTTGCACAAAAGATGAACATGACGACACATGCTAGTGATGAGTTGATCAACTCCACAGCAACTACATACATTTATCAGAAACGTCTAAAAGCCTCTTCTGGAAAGGGGGCGGGGAGCAGCAGCTCATTTGCATTTAAAGGGACACACACAAACCGTGTGTTTTTGCTCACAGCCAAATAGAGGCGAATTTGACAAGCGAAAATAAATGATCTGTGGGGGATTTTGAGCTGAAACTTCACAGACACAGACTTATATTACATTTTGTGAAAACGGGTCCCCTTTAATGGTTTTGCAAGTCTTCATCAGTATGTTTACTGGTGTATTTGTGTTTCTCTGTGGTGAGACGTGAGTGAGTGAGTGACGTGTCTGAAATTTCCAGACTCCAGCAACGTCCTTGACTACGGCAAACCAGCAACGGAGGGTGTAATTCCACCCGGGTCACCCTCACAGAGGCTCAGTCCATCTGAAGGGCAGAGAGCATCGTCTAGAAACAGAGACAAACTATTCCGCATAACACTTAATACGAGCAACGACGACACCAGGCTCCTGCAGCATAATGACAAACGGAGTGTTATTGCGAGTCATCCGGTCAGCACACAGGTGTCAAGACGGGGAAACGCACCTGTTTTTGTGCAGGGCATCTATTAATAGTCACACATCTGTGCTAATCTGCCACCTCATACAGTAAAGTGCAGATGACCCTCGGAACGAGATTCATTTGACTCGTTCAGAGCGGTGGGGTGAAAATTTAATCTGTGGGATAATAATGCTTGTTCCGGAAGTAATAAATACCATTCAAAATTATTTTTGGTGAAAATGCTAAAACCTTTAAAGACAAACCAAGCGCTCTGAGGTTTAGCAACTACATGCTTCTGTCAATTTAATTTACCTTCATTAAAAAGGTGTTAAGTAGGGTTATGTAGGCTAGGAAAAGGTAACTGTTAGTGAACATGACATCAAAATAGTTTCTTAAAAACATATTTCTGCATGTTTTTCGTTCATTAACATCTAATCACTTGCTGCACCTCTTAAACAACTTTCCTTGTCAGCTGATGTAACCAAGGACACTTTTCACCATCCAATCAAATCCCGATGGATAAAAACGAAGCCCTGCCCAACATTTTTCTCTCTGAAAAACATGGTAAAGTAAAATGGGTTGCAAACAACTTCTAGCATAACGTAGCTGTAGCATGAGGCTCATTTTAAAAAACTATACTTAAGCCTAAATTTAAGATTTGAAGGGCATATAAAATTCTCATCCAATTAGATTACTTAGTTTTAACATAAAATAATAAACTTAATGTGATGCATATTTGACAGGTAAGATTTTTTGTGCATGAAAATTTATTATTAACTATTTGCATCAATTTTATTATCAAAAGGCATTTATTTAAATTGCTTAGAATCATTGCATGAAAACAATTACATTTATTCAGTTAAAAAATATGAACAAAAGCACATGGTTAGTTGTGAAGCAAGCAATATACAACTAGTTAAAAATGTAATTGATGATAAATATATTTTAAAAACACATTCAGTTTATTAGTACTATTACAGAAATCTTATCTCTTTCTTACGTTTCATTTATGTACGCCTGACATATATGTATCACATTAGGTTATTAGCTTGTTTGTTTAAACTGTATAATCAAACTGGATTAAAATTTTACATGCAATTCAAATACATATATCTTAACTTAGGCCTAATTATTTAAAAATAAAAAATAAAAACACATAACCCAGACAAAATCGACTATTTGATTACAAATCCTTATGGTATTCAAATACATTTTACTTACAAAGAAATGATATAATTCTGGCCAGTATAGTTATGCTTATGAAAAAAATGATTAAGAAAATAAAAAAATGTCCAGCCACCGCTCAGCTCTGCATGTTTATCCACTATAATGACACATCAACCCAGATTTGAGTGATTCAGTATTAAATCAAAGCCATTACCCCTTAAGCGAACTCTGTTGATTTTCACACAGGTGAACATGACGCGCATGCAAGATTTGTACAAATCCAATACACTCTGGGTCCATTAGCTAATCTCTGCTCAATGGACTCCATTAAAATGCTGAAAAAAAAGGATAACGATAATGAAAATGACGGGTAAGTGTACAGATGTGAGTATTAAAATAAAAACACCCTCTCTGAAGCAAGCTAAACGAAGACTAGCATCTGCCAGCATTGGGTACATCCAGAGCACAGCGAGCGGTCTGTGTGTGTGTGAATAAGAGCATTTAATGTATCCCTCTCTTCTTAAAGTCATAATCATGAGGGATAAATGGAGCGGAGGCCGCGCTGACACGAGTCAGATTCACTGTGAGAACTGAAACTACTCAATAGCTGCGGCAGAAACATCTGCGTCCTGCTGAAGAGCTCGATCTACTGACCTTGAGCAGACGACAAAGCAAAAACAGCGCTCATTTATGCTATTCCATCCTTAATGCGAACTATCAAATGAGGTTTGGACATTACTCTCTAGTCAATGTAGACAAAACGCAGTAGTAAAATACTATAAATGAAGACAAATTTATCAGTGAGTCTTCAGACTGGTTGAATCAGTCTGAAACTGGAAATAGACAGAGCCTTTATATTATTTAATTGTGAGAATCAGTACAATTAATTAACACAATTATTACAATAAATTATAGAAATATTATTATTAATAAAATAATATGAATTATATTTCATTAATAATATAATAACATTATTAATAAAAAACTACCAAAATGTTTTATGTTTAAAATGTTTAATTTTCATACTGGTTTGGTGTATATATTTTTGAGTATATATATGGAATAAATTATTTATATATATATATATATATATATATATATATATATATATATTCCACCTTATTATTCTTTAAATTATTAAAGAATAATCTATCCCAATATATTCAAAATATATTACAATAAATAAATATATTAAAGATACTGGAAACATTTCGTAGGTGTATTGTTGAGCACATAGTTGGAATATATTCTTCTTTAATTATTAAAATAAGAGTAAAGACGTTAGGTGATCCCTAGTTTTGACAACTTAAAAATGTGCATTAAATAGCAGGAAGTGCCTTTGAAGGCTGACAGAGACATGGTGCATCACACACTCGAAGGATAGAAATGCAATGAGTAACAGATGCAAACGTGCCGTCATTTAATAGATGCACTTTAGTTTGGAGGGCAGTCAAGAGTCAAACGCACACATTCAGTCGACAGCAAGCGGCCAAAACTATCAAACTTAATAGACTGCGGCTGCATTCATCGTTCACAACTGTGATCCATCCAGGCACAAACACAGAGGAACGTGATCGAAACAACCTGGCAAACAAATAAAACATGTAAAAGTTTGCTGATTCACACCAGGATGTTGAGATGGACCCACCTGGCAAGCAGACGGAAAGCTCGTTGTACCCCCCAAACGAGGCGTTGCGTATGAGTTTGCGTCCATCGGGATGGGGCGGGCGGCCCGAGATGGTTCCTCCACAGGTGGAGAACCGGCGGCGGCCCAGAATCCCTTCTTGCTTCATCATGAGGGCGGGCGTAGGGCAGCCTGAGGGGCCGCTGCGGTAATACGGCAGTCACCACAAACACACGTACACACGCTCAGACATGCTTCACTGCTGCTAGTACTACAGCTGACCAACTGTGCTCTGACAATACACTCAGGCTTTCTCACCGTTACTCACTGCAGCCCGCCCTCTCTCCCTCCCTCCCTCCCTCTCGCGCTAGAGCGTCTGTGTGTGAGAGAGAGAAAGAGCGGCGTCTCAGGTTCTTGGACGGCACTAACATTCAGTAGTGAAAAAAAGCTTAAGAGCTGTTACGTCACTAGACACCTGTACCTCTTCCTTTTTTCTTTTCAGTTTCATTCTGACGCGACTGCATGATGTATGTGGTGAATCTGACAAAATCAGGGATGGATGGATGGATGGATTTTAGGGCTGTCACTAACTACTATTTTGGTAATCAAGTAATCGGTTGATTATTTTGATGATTAATTGTTTTTTTATTTGTTGGTTATAAGCAAACGGTAGCCTTTAAAATGGCTTTAACTATCCCTGTGGTGAAAATCAATTTTTTATTGTTGTTTATATGTCTATGTGGTGTTTTTAATGTGCTTCAAAGCGGATGTATTATGCCCCTTTTCACACGATGTAATATCAGTCTCTGGTGTCTCCAGAATGTGTCTGAAGTTTCAGCTCAAAATCCCCCACAGATCATTTATTAGAGCTTGTCAAATTTGCCCCTATTTGGGTGTGAGAAAAAACGCACAATTATTGTGTGTGTCCCTTTAAATGCAAATGAGCTGCTGCTCCCCGTCCCCTTTCCAGAATAGCTTTAACAGCTCATGCTTTGGTTGCTCAACAACAACAAAGCTGGAGAATCTCACGCAGCCAAAATGAGGATTGTCGGTAACGGTGTTCATCCTTACATTGTTCAAACCGGAGTCGACACTGATGGAGAGACTCAGGAAGAAGTTCCAACTTTTAGACGTTTTTGAACGGTTAGTGGATAAATGTATGTAGTTGCTGTGGAGTTGATCAACTCATCCACTAGCATGTGTCGTCATGTTAATCTTTTGTGCAAATCTAGCATTGAATTGACCCTCGTTAGTGATTTTAGCATATCATTAACCATGCTGCAAAGCAGGGGGTCTCGAGAGAAGCCAGGTTATCCCAGGATATTTTTCTGTTGATATGAGTACACGGGTACATTAAGCTCCACTGACGTTCCGAGTTGTTAAAAGCGTTAGTAAGGACGCAAATTTTCAGAAGGCATCGTGTTAACGGGAACATGGTTTGTGTGTCATTAGCTGTTTGATAACGTAGTCTAGCAACTTACCGCAGTAAGTTGACCGAGTGGATCTCTGAGCTTGTGTGAGTGAGCGGAGGCGGGGCTAATTAGCATATTCATAGATCCGTGTATACAAAATGAACCAAGGGTGTAGAGTTACATTTAAGCTATTTTAAATAATTTCACATTTAAACATCATTTCGGTGATCAAAGAGTTTTAACGGATAAAATGATTGACTATGGGGGACTTGAAATGACTTTTTCTTAAAACATAATAATGTTTTGCCAGATTCACTTTATGACGGTTTCATTGCATGTTTCTATATTTTTGTGACTATGACTCAGATCTGATTTTCTCTTTCAGATCCTGTAATGCGGCTCGCTCAGAGAGAATGCTTTATGAAGGATACTGTAGCTGAATATCTAAAACACATATGCTCCTCCTTCTCAAACAGTCTCCGCTGACAGTGCTGGTGAAAACAGAATCAAGCCATCAGTCTCTCCGGACGCAAATCCAACCCGATCACACTATCAGCTGTCAAATGTGACACTATGAAGATCTTTCCATCTTTCACGAGCCTTTCATGAAACTCAAATATGTCGAGCAGTAATCAGGTTTACACTGTTAAAACAACGTTACAGAATCAAACTATAGTCTTACACTTTCTTACACTTGCTAACTTTTCCAATTAAGAAGCACCGACTTCAAGAAACAGACAATAAGAAACATTACATGGTGAAATTTAATTAGAGCTTGGAGTTTTTCAAATCACTAACCTCAGCTTACATGAGAAAGCAGCTCTAATTAAATACGGATATGCACAATGGTCAAAATCTACATAATCCAGTCAAAGATGACATGTAAATCGGAGTACAGGGAATTAGTTTGAATCCCTGAATCTAACTATGATGATAATATTATGCAGGAGAAAGCAAAACAAGCTGCCCTAAACAATCCTAGGATCCAAAGGGGAAAAATTATTTTCTTCAAGTCAATTAAGAAGCTGTTTGTTCGGAGTGAAATGTCAACAAGAAACTCACAGGAGGAGGCCGTGCAGACTGCTGGGACTTCAAGTGAAGCGCTGCCTGTTTCTTGGTACAGCTTGTGTGAGTTTAGCTTGTTTTCGGTCAGTGAACTGGAGAAGAGCTCCAGATGAGTCAAACTAAAGGATGAAGTAGTTCAGGAGGCTTTTAAACACTCCAGATTAATCTTTTCTCTGTCCAATCAGAATTCGCACTAAGCCAATCATGACCAATCAGAGCATTCCTCCCCAAGTCTGCTGATGTCACTCTGAAGTTGCTAGGCAACAGCCTCACTAAAAAGAACCAGGAGCACCAAACGGATGAGACAGCAGGATGGCTGTGAATGATGCCCTAATTAACATATCTAATTAAGATGCTCTGGTGGATGTATAATTCAAAGCCTATTGCTCATTATCCTGTGCTGAATGAAACTTATGCTTCATTTGTGCAGCATTTAACAACCCATGACCTCGATTAAAAGAGCTCACAACTACACCGATCTCTCTGTCTATTTATCTATCTGACCATCAGTCAATCCATCCATCCATCAATCCAATCTATCTGTCTATTTATCCATCCATCTGACCATCTCTAACATCTATCAATCCATCCATCATCTATTTATCAATCTATCCATCTGACCATCCATCCATCCGTCTGTCTATATATCTATCTATCTATCTGACAATCCATCTATCCTCTCACCATCTATCCATCCATCTATTTATCCATCTGACCATCCATCTATCTATCTATCTATCTATCTATCTATCCATCTATCCATCTGACCATCCATCTATCTAACCATCTGACCATCTATTCATCCATCTAACCATCTGACCATCTATCCACCTAACCATCCATCTGACCATCCATCTGACCATCTATCCATCTGACCATCTATCCATCCATCTAACCATCTATCCATCCATCTAACCATCTGACCATCCGTCCGTCCGTCTATATATCTGTCTATCTGACAATCCATCAATCCATCTGACCATCCATCTATCCATCTGACCATCCATCTATCCATCTGACCATCCATCGAACTATCCATCGGACCATCTTTCCATCCATCTGACCATCCATCTATCTATCCATCTGACTATCTATCTATCTATCTATCTATCTATCTATCTATCTATCTATCCATCTATCCAGCCGTCCATCCATCAGATTCAGGTCGAAATAAGTTTAATCGTTTACTGCACTCTAGCCATTTGGTCTTGTGCCCATCAAGAGAGTCTTTACGGCCTGATTGTGTCTCTGAATTAAGTGATACGAGAGCTGAGCCAACGGCTAATTTCAGCAGGTATCTCTGCTGGTAATCCGTAAAGCTCCCGAGCACAATCAAACAAGGCAGGCGATGTTCCTTCAGCCAAAGATGGGTGGAAACACCCATGCCTGCTTTAGCTCTGAGCCTTAAGCTGATGACGGAATATCTCTGGAGACATTCCTCTGGGGACAGGGCTGTGTTTATCCACTGCGGAGGGGCATGTCAGACCATCTGACCCACACACATATAAACTATGTGGAAAAACACCCGAGGTCAACAGCATGTTAATCTTTTCCATAAAAAGCCACCTGATGTCTACTTTGTACTCAAGTGCAGTCTGTTCCATTAATTCTTAAACTGTTTGTCTCTTGTTTTTTTGTGCTTCATTCATGGTGATAAATTAATTTGCTCAGTATCCATGCTTCATCCCCTAACGGTGTGTGAGAGAGTGTTTGTAGTAACCTGAGCAGGTGTGAGCATTCCTCATGTGAAACTGATCTCTGCAAGAAAAACAGTTACGGTTTGAACTGTTTCCCACTCAACTAAATGAGTAACTCAGCGGGTTAAACTGAATTAGTGTAATGTCAGCAGTTACAGATTCAGACCACTGTACTATTCACAAAGATGAATCTAATTGTATTTTTTGGAGGTCCCATCTTAAAATGAGGGGGCCACAAAAAACAAACAAAGAAAATATATATATATATATATTTATTAGGGATGCACCAATACCATTTTTACATACTTTTATTTTTAGTACATGCAGATACCGGTATTTTTCATTGTTCTATCATATTTTATCTCTAATTTAATAGCACAGTGAATATTTAGAGCTGTTCCAGCAGGGCTCAACCAGTCAAGAGCAGTGAGTGATTTTCTGTCTTTTATTGTTAGATTCACATAGAGGACAAAGACAGCAATAGGTTTATTAGGCTGCTGTCACACATCCAACATACTGTTACATGCGCGTTTTATTTTCAACTGTTTATGTTCACTTAAGACATAATCGACTGTGTTTCACAACCTGTACGGGCATTTTTTTGACAATTTTATGTGAATTTCTTCGAGAGGACATGAAAGAGAACTTGATTTAATAGGCTATTCGCACACTGTCAAAGTGTCTGTCTCGCTTTACCTTCAGCTGATGTTAATAATATGCTCCTCATTTTACTTTCTTTGCTATTGCCATATCCAACCAATGATATTGCCGGTCTACAAGTTCGTGCATCTGTGCCGCTGCGCGCTTAATCCATTTTTTAAATTTTAAGCAATCAGATATGCGAGGGTATATCAGATATCCCAGGCCCCCTCGTGACTACACTACTGAGAGAATCCTGTAACTGTGCTTGTGGCGTGGAACCTGTAACCAGTGGTTGACTAATTTACATGATCTTTAGATGAGAGTAAAGGTAATCTAAATGTACTGACAAATTGAAAAACATCCTAATTTCAGATGATAATCAATTT
Source organism: Zacco platypus (assembly GCA_038088235.1). Lineage (NCBI taxonomy): Eukaryota > Metazoa > Chordata > Actinopteri > Cypriniformes > Xenocyprididae > Zacco > Zacco platypus. The sequence goes on along the minus strand of CM076066.1, from coordinate 2,545,749 downwards.
TGCATCCCTAAAATTTGTTTGTGAATTTGTTTAAAAAACTAAAAGTGCTCAGCATACATGTGAACTTCTTCAATATTGTTTAAAAGCATCCCAGGATGCACCTCATGACAAGGATTGAACCATCAAATATAGGACTCTAGGTGAGTGATAAAACAAGCAAATACGAAGCTTTTCCGACCTGGTGAATGCACTAAAGGTACTAAAGTCTTCTGCTTTGGAAGCCACTAGAAGTCTTATGCAACCTGTCCATGAGCCTGGATTACCAGTCTAACAAATAAGCGTTATGAGTCAGACCACATTTAATTCTACTAAACAAACCGCGCAGACAACTAATATCCTCAAAAAACCAAGCTCATCTATCATCTTCATCCCAAAATCACTTTAAATGACACACACAACACAAGTTGATTTACTAACGCACATTGAAACTTGAATTCTGTTCTCACCAGGTGCCATTGCAGGCGAAGGAGGATACAACGATACAAACAACATGTATCTTTCATTAGACTAAACATAATTATACTAAGCACACACTAACTAAGCATTACTAGCGCTAGTTAAGTACTTGCCTTGTGTGCAGGAAGATTAATATACGAGTTATTCATAAAAAAAAGTTTTAAGTCCAACCCTCTCCATTGATGATCAAACATTCATTGGTCCACAGAACTGTCATAATATTCCCAGACAGTGGACGATATATGAAAAGCATGCTCACACCCGACCTCCCATATGCAAATTAGCCTGCGTCTGATTGGCCACAGTGACGGAACATGTAGGGAAAGCAGCTTCTGATTGGCTGAGCTGCATGCTGTGCATTTTAACCCTGTAATCCATTAAATCCAGGCCAACCACACCTGCTCTCGTCTCAATCAGAGCGAGAAGGCCAGTAAAGAGGATTTGTGCGCATCTCAGTTGGCGTACTGATGCTATTCCGGGTGCGTTCTCACTGGGAGAAAGCTGCGGCATGTCTCGTGTCGGGTTGCCGCTGAATAATTGAGTGAAACGTGGCCCACATCTGCGAGGTGAATTCACAATGAAACTTTCTATTATACACCAGTACACACCCAAACTGTGATTCATCCGAGAATATAAAGGAGAGGCTGAATGGGCTTTCAAAAAGATGGCGAGGAGCAATTGCTGTTGCTATGGAGACCTGACATGATGCGAGAGGTCCGAAGGCACTGAAAGGTTTTGTGCAGAGGTGATGCCGCGTGTCAGCATCTCGACTTCCAGAACAATGAAAAACAACTCTCACGCCACATGCATGACGCTCCAAACGTGAGGGCTTGAATCAGGACCATGACAAGCTCTACAAACAGGAACACGGTGCATTTAATCAGATTAAAATCATCATTATAAAAGCCAAATCCTCTGACAACATTAATAACTGCGTAGTAGAGATGCGCGACTGATGTGTGTGTGTGTGTGTGTGTGTGTAACGCAGGTGGCTGTAAATATGACACACGGATTACGGCGATCACATGGACATTCATATAACATCAAAGTGAGCTTCAACTTTGACCTCACATGACTTGTCAAGGTCTGCGACCTTTTGACTTGAATCACTTTACTAGATTGACTAGAGTTTAGATACACTTTGATAAATAAATAAGTAAAATGTATACATGCATACACATTAGTGGTGTAGCGGTACATGTACGCATTCTGAACGGTCACGGTTCGGTACATACAGTCAGACAACGAATACAGCGAATCACAGGCGATCCACACTCCAATCCAGAAGGGGGCGTGTGTGGGAATGCAACACTGTTTGCTAACCGCCACAACAGGAAAGAGCCGAAGAAGAAGAACAGACAATCTAGATATGCATGTCATCTCTCAACCAGTTTCAACAGCGGAAAGACCAATAAAACAGTTTGAGAAATTACCTCAGGCAAGTCATTTAGTGCCCACAGCATCTTAGTTCACTAGAGAAATGAACTCCTGAGGGAGCATTTCACTAAAAATATGCACTATATTAGCTTATATTGCATTATATTTACTTTACCTGTTAGTAATGTCTTAGTAATGAACAAGTTATGAGAGAAACTGCGTAAATGTTCATATTTCAAAAAATGAATTAGAGTAGAAAAATTATTTTATAATTAGATTTAGATGTTAATGCAAAACCTACCTTACGTGCAATTTACTTGTTTTTTTATTTGAGTGTTGATCTAAAAATAAACAGGAACTTGATTTAATAATTGGGATAATTTGGTTGTTTAATTGTAACCTTTAATATTATAGTAATGTACAGAAAGGGCTCCCTGTGTATAGTTTACAGCATTAGCTGAGATAGATTTTTTTTATCTTTAAGAAAATGTTAATTATAATTGAATTTATTTAAAGAGAGAGACACAATCTGTTCAATAAACCACTGCTTAATAAAAAAGAAGAAAAAAGATGTTTATGTTTAGTTTTCTCCACCTTGCTGTACCGAACCGTGACTTCAATACCGAGGTATGTACTGAACCATCATATTTGTGTACCGTTACACCCTTAATATACGTACATAATTATTATATACATATACACCTACATAATTATTGATATTCAACAAATATTAAAATAATTAAAAACCCTTAATCATGGTAAATTCACCACATTGTACACCTCGTGTGGCTTATGCTTCATTATGGAGACTGCTTGGGTGGATTTCTTTTAGTATGCCGGGCCTCAATCACTGGAATTAATAGATTAACATAATAATACAACAAAGACTGGTGACTTGAATGTGGTCGATGAAGGAACTGATATCTTACCAATTAAATAATGCAAAGCGTAACCAGAAACTTTGTGACATTTCCAAATTGCAATTTTACCATTGCTTGATTGTTTTCCACGACTTTAGAGACGAAACAATAAAAGACTGCGCATAAACTTGTCCGAGGTCTGATTTCATGACACTTCAGCAGCCTCTAGTGGTGAAAGCAAACACTAGTGTTAAAGTAACACTGAAATCAAAATAGACTTTCTTAATAAATGCTTCTAGTCATATTATGCATGTTCTATTATTTAGAGACAAAAGTATTGTTTTCAGACCAATGTAATAACTTCTTTGAAGTGAATATGTGTGCTGGAACTACTACTACTGTACGACAGCTGCTCAGTGTATATTATAACATTGTATTGTATATTGTTTACTAGTGTACACTATTGTGTATATAACCTATATTTGTTATCCATACTGTTACGCTGTGGAGACTGCACCACCTGTACACTTGTGTTCATGGTGTAATAACAATAAACCTTTTAACTGCTGATGTAACCGGGGAAAATATAACCTGCAAACTGAACTGGTCTGGGATCAGATTTCCACCTTCATGCAGATGTGGCCTTTAAAACGTTTCAGCCAAACAAACCTCAGAGACTTCTGGGAGAAATCCACGTGTTTGTGTTTGTTGTTGTTCTGTTTTCTTACCGTGGCTGTAGCTGACGCCCGGGCTGAGGGAGGGGCTTGTGAGCAGGTCTTTACTGGGCGTGTGCAGCCCCGCCTCCTTCCCACGCTGACTCATCCTTCCCGGGGTCAGAAGCGCCGCATCATCACCAGGCATTAAGGCAGCTATGGAAAAATAACAGGGACAGAATATGCATTTATAAAACAACTGAATAGCTGTTTTTCACACTACACGCAAAACTTTAGGACTGATCTGATAAAATCTGCTTTTAAGGCAAGAGAGGCAAAAACAATGTTTTTCATGCACTGGCCAGTTTTGAGATTTTGGGATATTTGGTTATTCGTTATATGCTTTTTTCCAGGCTAGGGTGAAAAAAAGAAATTTGAGTGTTTAATTTCAATTATAATACACATCTTTAAAGGCCACAAGTCAGAAATCTCCACAGCAAAAGCACTTACATACATACACCAAACTTCAGTTTTAATCCCATCTATATTCTTAAGGATTTTATATATTCTTATCTATATTCTTATCTTATCTTATCTATATCTATATTCTGAAGGATTTTACAGAAGGGTTTGTATATCATTTGCCTGATTTTATACCTAAAAAGTGATTTTTTTTCTGGCTGTTGACAGTATTTTCTAATTTAATATCCCTTATGTAAAAACATTTAACTCTAATATATCAACAAAATAAAATTTCAACTCATATAATGTTCAGATTTCTATTCTGGAAACGTATGCAAATGAGTGCATGCATATTTAATTAGATAATGTCTCATTTGCATTTAAAAAAAATGTAGTAAATGTTTAGGTTAGGGTTATTTTTACCCTATTAATCTTGCCTTAATTGGATTTAAAACCACATATGGATATTTTGGGTTTATGAAGCCATTTATTTTGATTTCAAATGACGAAAGAAAGCAGATTTGACTGGGATACACCAAAAAGCTGTATTTTTTAAACAAGCTTCAAGAGATGCACATATTGTTGTACAGCGCTCCCTCTAGTGGCCAATGCACAGAATAAAAGCAGGTAAAATTATGACATGGTATTGTCCTGAAATTCTTATTGTATTATTTATTTTTTCACTGCAACAAGATTAATCAGTGATGACTGTGTTTGTGCACGTCTTCAGCTGAGAAAATTAAACGCACAAAATCTGCATAAGAATGATCCAATGACGCAGTTTAAAAAGGGTTCGGGGAAGTGACACAAGCTTCTAGTGAATATATGCATGTGTGTGTGTGTGTGTGTGTGTGTGTGTGTGTGTGTGTGCTTTCATTCCTACACGTGTATAACAACACACACACACACACACACACACACACACACACGGATCGGCCACTTTAATGTGATTAAAAAAGCAAAAAAGGAGAAGCTGAACCGACAGAGGTGAATCATTTTTATGCTAATCATTCATTAGAAATGCTTGTTTGAGATGAAATCTGAATATTTTACCATCATCACTGAGACTGTGAAACTAATTACTAATGAGCCAATTAACCAAACAGCCATGTTAGAAATGAGAAAATATTAATCTCAAATTGTGAGTCATTCTCTGCACCACATAAATCAAACAAAGGTTCTTTTGTTTACTTTTGGATATCTGTGGATTTTAGTGGACATAAGTGGACATAAGTACATGAATAAATGTCAGTTTGACTCTAATAAACATGAATTAATCAGTGTGTTTGTATTTTCGCAGCTGGGGCTGAGGAGTATGGCCAAAAATATTATTTTAATATTATTTTTCCATATCATACGATATCAGTATTTATGACAAAATTCATTTACCATTAATGGAGAAGGAAATGCTTTCCACATATTTGTTAGACCTTGAATGTAAACTTGTTTGTTCACAATTAAACTCCAGAGCCCCATGAAATCCATTTTATTTTCCTTAAATTCTGTTTTCCATTTTATTTTCTGTGTTTTATGATTTAATCAAATAAAATATGACAATTAGTTTCCAACAAAACATTTAATTTTTTGTCAAATTAGACAAAAAGTCTTGGTTGTATGATATGACAGAAATATCTTGGTTGTATGATAGCGCTTATAAATAATAATAATAATACTTTGAAAAGCATATTTTAATATACAGTAGTGATATATTTCTGTCATAATTTCTTGAAAAAACTTTTATTTTGACGGTTTGCCGTGAAGATCTTTCCGTTTCAGTGTATTTGACAGTAGTTTGACAGTGTGACTCAGAAGCAGCTCTAGAGGTGAAGTTCATGTCCTCATTTATTGAGATGGGAGACGCTGAACACACACACACACACGTTGGGTTTTCATGATTTATGGGGACCACACACACACACACACACACACACAGGTGAATGTCAGCTTCTTACCTGGGGTGACAGGGTTCTCTCTGCTCTCTGCATGATGCTGAACACACACACACACACACACACACACACACACACACACGTCACAGACACACACATCAAGGGTCCGCCAGGCAGTGTCGGTTTTGGTGTTGGTGAGATTTTGTGCGTTGGGACACGTTGGCAGCAGACAAACAGACGGCATGGGAAAAAAGACAAAAAAAAAAAAAGACAAACAGGGGGGAAAAAAAGAAAAACAGCATTAGTTAAAAATGACAAACACATAATGACACAAAACACTGGCAACAAAATCAAACTGAACAGAGCAAGAAAGACTAAACAGAATAAAAACACAAACGCACACACACATACACAAACATAACACAGTCCGGACAATGTGGATTAGCAAAGATTATAGTGAACAGAGATCAAAGCCATGACAATACAGAGCTCTGGCATTCTGATTGGTCGGCACATCTGTCAATCACAGCACAGCAAATACACTTGAGAGAGTAATTGGCAAAAGCAGCCGGTTTGAGGTCGTGTCGGTTATTTGATTAATAAAGCTTTTAGAGCCATGCTGGATGACTGTCATCGAATCAAACCTACAGAAATGTGCGCAATCTGTTTATACAATGTTAAACAATCAATGTCACGAACATAAATGACACCTCAAATTGCGAGGATTGCTTGCATAATCAAAGAGAACACATTTGGCATACAACTAACTAGTCTAATCATGTCAGTCTGTCTGAATTTACGATAAACCAGTGTACCTAATCTGTTAAAATATTTTATCTCTGTACAAATATAATTTAATAACAGTTTTGAGCGGATTGAAAAGCACAAAGCTCAAGGATTTGTAATGTTTGACCACTTATAACTGTATCAAAGCTGTTTTCTGCATTACTGGGATTAAGTATGAAAAAATAAAACACAGAATCAATCCAAAACCTCTATCACTTTGGGGCATTGAATTGTGGGCAATGACGTTAAGCTAGAAAAAATAGTTTCCAGTAATAATAATAATAAAAAAATGAAAACTAATGTTTAACTAATGAACCTTATTGTAAAGTGTGACAATAAAATAAAATAAAATAATAATAATTATATATATAAAATATATATACACATACAAAGGCAAATATATTTTATTTAATTTGATTTAAAATATTTATTTAAATAAATTTAAAAATAAACATATTTAAAATACAATTCATTTTATTTTATTTCATTTTATATAAAATAAAAAAATTAAAATTAAACTTAAAACAACTAGCTGAGCAGCTAACTGACAAAATAAGTTGAAATTGAAGTACCAAAATTTCTAAAACCGAAATGATTATTTCATAACAGAAAAAACTACTAAATTATAAACCACAAAAGGACACAACAAAATGACTAAACTTTAAACTAAAATTTGAATTAAAACTGAAAATATAAAACCAAAAGCAATTCAAAATATTAATAAATACTATATACCAGCATGTAAATAGTACTAAAATAACACTGATTGTACGATACACCCCTCATGTCTACACTTCACATTTCAGCGAATGCAGTAAGTCATCTGGCTATTTGATATAAGAGGAAGATGTGAAAGCTATAACACACACAATGCACATATAGTCTCCCATTCTCCAGCTGAAGCCATTCTAATCAAAACGCATTTCTATCATGGATAACGGCATGCTTTCAATGCACAGCCGGGAAAGCATCTGTTCGATAATCCTTAAACAACTCAATGTCTGCTCCGCTTCCTCCTGCAAGAAGCTTCCAGCATCCGTGTTGATGTTACTGCCCATGTTTGTCTATTCTGTTTCCTGTCGCCCTCACAAAATTCATTGTCAGATGCAACAACTTCCTGCTGAAGGCCTCAAAAGTTCCCATATACTATATTGATCATCTGAGCCATTTAAACAAATCACGACTATTTCCAGGTTATCTTCTAGACAATCTGCTATATAACAAAATGACAGAAAGTTTCTCCTTAAGAAGTGTATTTCTATTTGATAGTATTTGAAATTTATTTTGCAGTCATCATGAACAAACCAAAAGCGTTTTGGCTATTAAAGCCCCTGTAGAAATGCACAATTCAATGTCAGCCCTCGTTAATTTATTCAAAGCGTCTGATAATATGACGGTTAGCAAGATAGAGCAAGTATTATTCAGCTGGTCATGTGACGTCGGTCCGCATGAGGCGGCTCATTACCGTGTGAATGAATTACTGTCGCCTTTTATGACTGGAGTCTTCCTCTCATGTGAGCGTACTTCATTTTTAAAAGCTCTGTCCATTTAGGGGTCAAACTTTTATTACAAACTGCAGAATGCACCTAAAATTTACATACATTTACATCCTTTCTGTCAAATCAGTAGCACAGTTCACATTACGTTTTGCTTTTTTGTTTTTAAAAAATTAAAGATGCATTAACCTGTTTAAAAGTGACTGTAAAGACATTTATAATATAATTAAAGATTCCTATTTCAAATAAATGCTCTTTTGAGTTTTTTTATTTGCATCCTGATGAAAAATGTATCGTGGTTTCCATAAAAAAATGAAGCAGAGCAACTGTTTGCAACAAAATCAAAATTTTCTTGCGCAGCAAATCATCATTAGAATGATTTTTTGAAGGATCATGTGACTGAAGATGGGAGTAATGATGCTGAAAATACAGCTTTGATCACAGGAATAAATTACAGTTTAAAATATATTCACATAGAAAACAACTATTTTAAATTGTAATAATATTTCACAATTTTACTGTATTTTTATCAAATAAAAGTAGCCTCAGTGAGGATAAGAGACTTCGTTTTAAAATTTTTCTGAATGACAGTGCAGGTAGTCAGACTCTAAAAAGAACTGAAAACAAAAACGATCTATAATGTTGACTTTCTCAAGGTTTCTCCAGGACATATTTAGTTCTCCTGCAGTGCTGGTCTTATGCAAAATTATGGCGATGACACTCGATGCTGTCTGGATGAATGAATCAATGCAATTGCTCATTACTGGCACCACATGGAGTCTGTTTATCCACTTTTCAGCACTAAATGTGAAAGAAAAATCAACATAATTCTGCAGAATGAATTTACATATGGTCAAACAGAGCTGAACATATGATCAAATTAGGCAAAAAGAACATGCAAGACTCAAACATGGTGCAAATGATTTTCCAAATATCATCCAGCACATCGATCCAATCAATCCTTGCATCAGCATGGTTTCTGCTGAGCTCCCTCAAGCTTTGACTCATTCAATCAAAGTCAATATACTCACATAGTGGGCATAACGAATGACATAAACACACACACACACACACAATGAGCACATTTACATATATACCGATACACTAATAACTCCCAAAAATCAGCTAATTGGATTAACCTGTTATCCCTGTTTACATGCAAAACAATAAAGTAAACCATGTTTGCAAGACACTACCCCGGTAGTGACATCAAAACCTAATTATTCGTGTATCTGACTTGTAATGCAAGATGTGATGTTCAATAAATAAGCAGTATTTTGACTGTACCACTTCAACTTCGGTTCCACGTGATGAGAAGACATTTTTATCATTTCTGGCAGTCAAGAAAGAGTCGGAGTTTGCGATATATTTCATCCTCCAGTACCACAAATGCTCGCTCTATATGGATGCACTTAAATCCGCAGTAAGGTTGCTTTTCTGTTACATATCACATATCAAGCCGACAGAACACATGTTAATGTGTTTACATGCAGGGCGAAATCAGGGTAAGGGCCAAAAATCCAACAGTGTTGATTGGTCTATGCTTTAAAGAGGACCTATTATCCTTTTTAACATGTTCAGCTTTCTTTAGTGTGTAATGTTGCAGTTCCGAAGCACAAAGTCCCTCCAGCGGGAATTATTTTCGATATCAGTGTGCACTAGGGGTGTGACGAGATTAAAATGTGATGAGATTTCTCGTTGAGGTGAAAAGCTGTCTTGCGGTATATTGCCATGACGGAGTGTGAGGGTGAAATTAGGATAGAATATGCCACCGCTATGATTCCATTATGCCTCAACTGTCGTTTTGCTTTTTATAGAGATAAAAACCATTTAATTCAGTTGGATAACGGTCGCTTCAATCCCATCCAGCTCATCCAGCACGAGCTGCAGACTCGAGAATCAGTCATATGACGAGATGACTGACGAGACCATGGCGGAGGAGTTGTTGCACAACAGAGCCTAAGCGCCGCCGCTCCCTGTTCATAGAGAAAGAAAAACGTGAGCGCGCAATACCCCCCATTTTGAAAGCGGCTCCACGATGCATGCAAATATCTCCAAATATGAATGCTATCTTAGGCTGGGCTGTGTAGTTGTAACGTCTCTTAGCTCTGTATCATGGTTGAAGAAAAATTTTGATTTTGGTTGCACTTAATAAGACTGTTATTAATTTTTATCGGCTGCAACAATGTCAAATATGTGAAAAAATAATGTGTATTTTGAACATTCAAGCATGAAAATCTGTTCTAATAGATCCCAAATGTAAAATTTCATAATAGGTCCCCCTTTAAGCCATTTATGATTTTACTCCGACAAAGGAAAACGGATCAATATGTTTACACGACTACATGCATTGTCAGCTTATTAAGCATAATTGGGTTAAGAACAAGCATGTAAACATTAACTAAATACAGGAGTATTTTTGTATTTCAAGGTGTCTGATGTAACAGACCAACTACGGAATAATATTTCACAGATGCACATTTTCTCACTGATTAATCTAAAAGTGCTTTCGACACGGCCCATTGGTCTTGTTTAACGTTTAACTAAGTTTCCTGCCCCAGCTGCCAACGTTTTGTGAAACCACCTTGATTTACAGTCCCGTAAATGACTGTTTAGGCATCTCCTGGAGCGAATTCAGATGAGTCAAGCGGCCTGCGAAAGAAAGACGACAGCTGATGTTTTAAACCCTCAGCGTTAGGGTGTTTTCCAGCAAATCCACAGGGAGATTAATGTGAAACACTCAAGAGCATTCGACGTCCGCTTGCGTGCACAAACACACGTTCATATCAGCAACAGTCACAGTCCGATATGTGACAGCACAGCGATCCTGCTGGATCAGCACGGTCATGACTTTAACACCAAGTCACAAAACAAGAAAAGGTCACAGACGCACCTACAGTCAGAGCAGAAGATTTCTAAAACACCTAGAAAGAGTCGTCCCACGCATCCGGAGGCGGTAGAGTCAGTCCTGAGGGCACAATTAAAGAAAACTAAAGCGTTTTTAGAGCACCGTGACTCACAAAAGCTTTTAGGAATGTGAAAAACTCTTTTCAGTCATTCAGGCAAACCATAGACTAGTTGATTTTAAAATATGTGGATTTTGCACATGCTTTTTGGTCTTCAGAAAGTCATGGATAATTAGGCTGTTGGCATTGGAGATGCATTCAAAAACAGCTTTTTAAAAGGAATACTTGTAACTGGACTCAATGGACTCTGATTACGATGAATTATTCTGATACTCAGAAGACTATGCCTTTATTCTTTCTGTGTTAAACTGATGTGTGTATGTTCAGAGACTGCAGTGCTCTTAAATGCAATGAAAATATTATTAGACCCTTTTAAATGTTCTTCAGCGTTTCTCTCGTTATAGGGTTAGATTTTTGAAATGCATCAAGGTGCCCTCAACTCTGTTATAATTTATGGTCATATTTTAATATTCATGTGTCTGTATAATGTGTTGCAGGTCTGTGTTTTATTGGTTGTCTCCCCTTTTCCCACCTTCTACTCTCCCCATTTTCCATTTCTTGAGAACTCAGAGGTATGAAAGACCAGACTAAAACAGGGGGAGGTTTCATGTCACTTTAAAGGATTAGTTCACTTCAGAATTCAAATGTCCTGATATTTTTACTCACCTTCATGTCATCCAAGATGTTTGTCTTTCTTTCTGCAGTCCAGAAGAATGTTTTTGAGGAAAACATTCCAAGATTTTTCTCCATATAGTGGACTTCAATGGGGTTCAAAAGGTTGAAGGTCCAAATGTCAGTTTCAGCGCAGCTTCAAAGGATCTACACGATCCCAGATGAGGAATAAAAGTCGTATCTAGCGAAACGATCTGTCATTTTCTAAAAAAAAAAGTAAATACTTTTTAACCACAAATGCTCATCTTGCACTGCTCTGCGATGTGCCACACATTACGTACGTACAGTGTTTAAAAAGCAAACATGCAAAGACTAAGTCAAATGCCCTTTAAAAAAAAAGGTAAAACAACAATGTCGAATGATTTTGAAGTTGGAGAAAACAACACATGATCTTTCCGAGGTGATTACGTCATGTGTGGCACATTACAGAGCAGTGCAAGATGAGCATTTGTGGTTAAAAAGTATATACATTTTTTATTTTTATTTTAAGAAAATGACCAATTGTTTCTCTAGATCAGACTCTTATTCCTCGTCCGGGATCATGTAGATCCTTTGAAGCTGCACTGAAACTGACATTTGGTCCTTTAACCCGTTGAACCCCATTGAAGTCCACTATATGGAGAAAAATCCTGGAATATTTTCCTCAAAAACCATAATTTCTTTTCGACTGAAGAAAGAAAGATATAAACATCTTGGATGACATGGAGGTGAGTAAATTATCAGGACATTTTAATTCTGAAGAGAACTAATCCTTTAAAAGCAAAATGATTGGCACAGAAAAACTCATTGTTTATGGGACTGTCATGCAATCAAAGCAATTGGTCTAAAGTTGCGGTTGAATTGAGTCACATATTTGGTTTGGTCTTGAAGTTGGAGCCATTATCATTACTTCTAGGCCTTCTACGTAAATGCTTTTCCAATAAACACACCAGACGGCTTTTAACTTATTAACTTTTGCTGCCAGGTCCATCTTTCTGTGTTTTCCTCACAGTTTCTGTTGGCCCAATTGCATGATTCTTTCTGAATAATTATTACATTTTAAGAGATTATTATTTTTGGTAGTTGTGCAAGGAAAAATGTGGCAAACTATGCGTAAAACAACATTTATAGGACGAGGCAGGAGACTTGGGTAACTGGATGGAAGTGTTATGTGATAATTGCTAGAACCCACTTTTGCTGAAAATTGCCTTTCAACAAATCATGTTGCACAATGAGGCAAATGGTAATGCATTTCACTTAATTAATTTTCTTTATTCATGATCCTGCTTGCTTGCTTGCTTGCTTATAAATGCATTTCCTGTTCGTTAGATAAGTAATATTCCAATAATCTTGTAAACAAATTGAGGGATGCACCAAAATTATTGCTTACAGCATGATACAAATGTTTTAGATTATGCAAAAAATATTTAATAGAATTTGGTGTTATGTTTCAACTCTTTCACAGTCAAAAACTCTTAGTGTTTTGGTAACACGAATGCTATCAGAGAAGAGAGAAAGAGCTGGAGAGATAGGAAGAAGAAAACACAGATGGAGAAAGGAAGGTAAAGATGGTGTATAGAGTATCAATCTATCAGTGGGATGCTTTCAGACGCATCTCATTGGCTGGTAATGGGTTGGGATCACTGTGAGGTGTTTTGGTCCTGGGATGGATCCTATTACCTCTGCTGTGCTCTCGCTGATCTCCGGTCAGCCTTAATATACCGCTGGCCCATTTCAGATGGTGTGACAGACAATTTTAGCACCAAATCTCCTTGAAATTGTGTTCTGTTTGAGAGAACATTGTGGAGGCAGCAGAGTGGTAATGTCACTGAAGCACTTTCCATCTACTTCAGCGGTGTGAAAACGTCAATGAAGTCTGGGAAGACAAACACATCTGATCGGCTACTGCTGTCTGTCAGCTGGTGGGAGAGGAGTCAGCAAACACTTGCTAATGACAGACGTTTAACATCACACGCAGCTGACGCGAAAGAGGTGGAGGTGACAACCGCAAAAGATGCCGAGAAAGAGGAAAGGAGGAAAGGCGAAGTTTTACTGGCAAAGAGGCAAAGCAATAAAAACAAACAGATGCCAGCAGGACAATACAGATGGAAAATAAACAAATCAAGTTTTGCATTTAAAATGACCTGAGAGTGAGAACAGTCTAGAAACTATGGAAACTTGTTTCCGCCACTAAAGAAATAAAAAAGGTAATTGTGACTTTTTAATCTCACAATTCTGATTATACTTTATATCATGCAATTCTGACTTTATAACATGCAATTTATATCTCACAGCTATGAGAAAAAAAGTATTGTGAGAAAAAGTTGGAATTATTTCTTTTTTATTTCATGGCGGAAACAAACTTTCATAAGAAAGTGTTCACATGCTCAAAAAATAAAAAAATGCTTATGACAAATTAAACATAAGCATAGCTTATGTAGCTTATATATATATATATAAACTCTATAAACTTTTGAAACAAAAAATTTAATTCTAAAAAATAAAATAAATAATTCTAAAAAAAATTATATATAAATATATGAATTCTCAAATGAAAAAAAAAATATATATATATATATATTTGAGTATTTGAAAATTAAATGTCATTGTTTTATGAGAATATATGCACATTTGCTGTTATAAATATTAAGATTTAATAATTAAGTTTTTGTATATTTAATGATTTATTCCAAATATATTTAAGAAATGTCATTTTTGTGATAACTTTTTCTTCATATATATATATATATATATATATATGTTTGAGAATTATATATATATAATAAAATAACTTGTTAAAAAAGGAGAACAAATGATCTGCTAAAGTGTAGTGAAAGGTAAATCAGAATTTTTGTGCACTATTTTTGGGGCATCATGACATCATGGCAAACACCATTTCACAATTTCTTCAGAAAATGTACAAATCTAGTTTTCTATTGTTGTTTTAACACACAGGCAGTGAGAATGGGTCATCATGCCGTGAGATGGGACTTCCCATATAGAAGATGTCCTGATATGGACACAGACACACACATAGTGACAGAGGCCTGCTTTCTGAACAGTACGGTCATGCTTTGGCCAACCATCCGCAGATGAACCACTTGTACAGATTACCCAACAGCTGTCTCGTGTCCAGCATTCACAAAACACACACACACACACACACACACACACAGTCTCTATGCAAATGCTGTTACTATAGTAAAACTCCAGCGTTTAAAGGTGCAATGTTACCGCAGCCCACAGATGATCAGAGTTTAGTAACTGTTCCAAACGAAAAAAGGAAAAAAAAAAGGCACACAACACTCCCGTCTGTATATTTACAGCCCAACAAATTCACACAAGATCATACAAGATCCCATAAGTCACAGAGCACTCACATATCACCGCAAGACTCGGGATCAACATAGATCCCGTCTACACCCACCCAGCCAATCAATCATCTGTCTGGAATCTGAATGCATTATGAGAGTAACAGACAGAAACGGAGCCCTATCCTACCGTTAGCAAGCCAGAGCCGTCTGCGCTGACACAGAGATCATACAAACACACACGGTGCGTGCGGGACAACACGAATCGCTCTGTTCTCACAGACGCAGTACTGATCTACTCTTTCCCACACACTCCTCCATCTCAGACGCTGCTGCTCCTCCCTGTTTCTCTTCCCTCTCTGTTGATCATTAGATGATCGTCTGTTTGCTCAGTGTTTCTCACAGCTGGTCAATCAGTGAACTGGACACAATGAAAACATAACAGACACCATTTACTGCACTTTCACACACACACACACACACACAAACACACACGCACCCATACACACCTTTACTTAGCTATCTTAAATAAGGACATACCAGACTGCAGAGTCGAAACAAAATGCAGTAACATATACGCATATATAAATATATATATATATAATGTATATATACACACACACACACACACAGACACACATACATACATATATACACAGGATATATATATAGACTGAAAATTAAAGTTAATATTTCAATCATTTACAAAACATTCCCTTCTCATGGTTCTCTGATGTTTATATGACATGCAGGTAATGTTTGATTGATTTAAAATTTTACATTTAACTCAATTTTAAGTTTAATTCATTATTAGATACTGTACAAAACTGTCTGGACAACCCCAAACTAAACAAATAAAACTTTGTGCATCTATAGACTATATATATAAATCTAATATATGAAACATTATTAAAGAATTTTGTCAATTTGTCACATTACAGCAATAACTGCTGGTCTTAAAGCTCATGAGATCACTGTATCATAAATGTATTCAGAAAATGTTAAAATGTAGTTACAGTACGTTGCAAAAATAAATAAATGAATATACACTACCATTCAAAATTTTGGGTTCAGTAAGATAAGCTTGGATGCATTAAACTGATCAAAAGTGACAATAAAGACATTCATGAAGTTACAAAGGATTTCTATTTCAAATAAATGCTCTTCTTTTAAGCTTTCTATTCATCAAAAAGTGTGTCAAGGTTTCAGCATTGACAACAATCAGAAATGTTTCTTGAGCATCAAATCATCATATCAGAATGATTTCTGAAGGATCATGTGACACTGAAGACTGGAGGAATGATGCTGAAAATTCAGCTTTGATCACAGGAATAAATTAAATTAACATATATTTAAATAGAAAAGTTATTTTAAATTGTAAAAATATTTTATTTCTACTGTATTTTTAATCAAATAAATGCAGCCTTGTTGAGAATAAGAGACTTCTTACAAAAACTTGTGAAGGGTAGTGTATGAGTGGTTCATTTATGACAGCGCTGATAACTTTCTACCACACCAGTTGACATGACACACAAAGCTGACCTAAAACACCTTTTTATGTCTATAAACCATCCTGAATATGCCTGAGTTGACATCTGGATAATTGCACCAACCCATCATGACTCATTTCCATTTTCCATGAGCTATGTATTAATAATTCATCATTCATTCATTCATTCAAAGCTATTGGCCATAAACCGCTTCATGAGGCCATTAGAGAACATAGAGAATATAAATAACTGCACATTAAGAAAACACTAACAATCTGAACTAAAACTCAATGCGATTCAAAACTATGGCTTCACTTCATATAATCAGTAAAAAGAGACTCGTTAGTGAAGATATAAGTGTCAGAGCAAATATAGATGATGATTGCTGAAGATCCTAAACTTCACTAGAGGCAATTACTCACAATATGCTGATAAAAAAAAAACTAATTAACTCACATTTACATAAATATGAGACTATTTGAAGAGTGTTTCCAGCAGGTCACGATGAGCAGTCATTTTATTTCCTCCGAGTGTCTAAATCGAACATTTCCACTGGTGTTTGCGAGTCTGTATTTAGTCGAAATACTCTTCATGGCCTCATATGGCTGACATATACGAGACGCTCAGGGTTTGTGTCGTCTACCCGCCTCCAAAGACAGGAAACAAGTGGCAGAGGTTTCCTGCCAAACAGAGTGTCGTTGTCTTCCTCCATCTGATGTAAAATTATCACCAGCATCATCCTACGTTTCCTTATCGGTGCACATATATAAACACATCAGACTGGGTCACGGGGTCAGTCTGATGAAACTGTGATGACTCTGTGAAATGCATTCAAACTTCAAGACTCATTAAAATGATTATAGCTGTGTTTCGTATGGAAGCTTGTTTCCGCCATTAATATATAATAATTGCGACTTTTTATCTCACAATTCTCACTTTTTCTCAGAATTGCGAGATTTAAACTCCCAACTGCGAGTTATAAGTTATATAATTTTTTTAGGTAAAGAAACTGTAAATTCATTGTGAAACTAAAGGAACTTTTCGTGCGGGCGATGTAAGCAGAAACTATACAGTCTCACTTTGGCAGACCAGGCTGTGAATACTGGAAGAAGTCAACTAACAAGAACACACAAACTGAGTTCAAGCTGCATCTTGGGATAGAGCTCTGACCGAAAGTATGACAAATGATCCTGTAAATAAGGTCTGGCTCTCGGGTCAAGGTTTACTGATTTATCCAGCAGATGTCATAAAGTAGCTGTATTTTTACATCACTGCAGACTTTACAGCTCATCGTGTCTCTCTCCGTTCAGATGATTCAGGCAGAAAGGGTGTGAGCTTTATAACTCAAAGCACTGGAGTAATAATGCCAGTCAATTCTTATTCTCAATCCAATTTGGGCGTCATGGCTGATCAATTACAGTTACATTGAGTGCCCATTAATGGCAGAGAACAGCAGCCTGGAGAGGATCGAGGACTGGAATGACAGTAAGGAAAAAGAAAGAAAGAAATCTCACAAAAACAAAAGTCCTATGTTTCACCCCAAAAATCAAAAGTAAAAAAAAGAAAATAATAATATCCTGAAATATAAAAGAAATTTAAGCCTATTATTTTTTATATTATTATTAATAAAAAAAATCATTTTCATTACTGCAATATTATATTATATTAATAGAAAGGTACAACTGAAAGTATACCACAATATTATTATATTATATTAGGTAACACTTTATTTTACAGTGTCATTGTTACATATGTTACATGCATTTACTGTAGTAATAACTACAAATTATGCATAACTACATGCAATTAACCCTAACCCTATAGTAAGTACATGTAGTTAATTGTCATTACTCAGTACTTAAATGTATAATTAATTTTAATTTTTTTAATTTATGCTAATTTTAATTAAAAAAAAATATTTGGGCAGAAAAAAGTACATTACAGTAATGAGGAATCTATTTATTTCAGCATAAATGTGATGAACATTTCATTCACATTTCATTTTCATTTTTTTCTTTGAACAAAACAGATTATTCATTTATAGTAATAATATTAATAATAATAATAATAATAAATATTTATTATGACTGGCATTTTTTGTGAGATTCCCCCATAAACCAAAACTACAGTGTATTCTTTGTACAGATGTAGTAAGGACGGCGAGACACTAAAGGAGTAATGAACGAATGAATGAATGACTGAATGTTGTCAAAACTACCGACTTCGATACCAAGTTGATACTGAAATTTTAAAAATGTGACGTTCTGAACTCTGTTGAGCGGATTCACAAACACTTCTGATTGGACATTGTGTCCACGGCTCATCAGATATGTCTGTGATTGGCTACAATAATCAACACTTCAAAAACATGTAAATAGACATCAATGAGGCTCTTCACCGAGCGCTTAGACAAATACACACTGGTCAGGCGTCTATCAGCGGACCGCTAACGAAGTCAGTACTTTAGACAACACTTGGTTGGACATGGATGGATGGATGGTGTAATTATGACCCATTTACAGGTAACTAAAAGCCAAAATTGTCTGGCGCACAGTGGCATCTCTCACTGCCACCAGAGAGTTAAAGACCTGATCTCAATGTGGACAACAAACCTTTCTACAGGAATACATGAAGTGATGTTTTCTGACAAGTGTGAAGCAAATGGAGCCAGAGGAATATAAACCACACTTTACTGGAATTAACAAACACAAACAAACCCCTTACAGCTCTTGTTCGGCTTTAATGGCTCAGGAATAAAGTAAATACTTACACAACACCTACATTTCCTGCTCAACAGACATTTATTTAGGTTAATGAAAGTGACAGAAAGTGCTTTAGTGATGTGGCTCACAGGTGCACGCTGGGTAACACTTGCGGCTTGTGTGTGAAATGATTCACTGGCAGTTTGCACACTAGCAAATAATCAGAAACACAAATGCTCAACAGCGAACATTTAATATGATTATCGTTTTTCTGGACAAAAGACGTTACTTTCACGACAAGTAAGATTTTTAACACCGAATTGGGATTATCGCAACGCCAAAAACTGAGACGTCTGGCATTGCATATTTTATCTTTTATCTAAAGTGTTTCTCATTCCTATAACAGTTTTTCTTAATAACAAGATTTGTTTTATCTTTGTCATGTTTTAAATGCAGTGCAACAAATTCTACCATGATAAATGCTTCTCTTCATTTATATATATATATTTTAAAATATATAATCATAGGTAAAAACAAATCATTTTTAGATAACGCAGTAATACGAAAAAGGGTCTTAATCATCATGAAATTATCCTCACAATACAAAAAGAAAAAAAACAGGGTATATTTTTTATAGATGTTATTAAATATATTATTTTGAGGCAATAATAAGTATCCCAGCATGCATTAGTTATTTGTACTATTCATTATTCACAGGCTCGCTCTCAGACACTGACAGCTGAGGTGTTTCTGTCTTTTGTAGCCACTAATGGGTGAGAAAGAGAGGTGATTTTAATATGCGTTTGGTGTCAGCAGTGTTAGCTTTGTTCTTGTCATTGTGAAGGCCGATACACGCTTGTGTGAGCTCTAATGGCTCATTATATTCACATAATGCATAAGTGTGTGCGTGTGAGCGCTCACCTGAGCTCTCTCAGGATCACCCTGAGACTCTGCACAAGACTCCATGTTTCTCCAGAGACCGCCGGTCAACGCTGTTCACAGATCTGCATGTCTGTGGAGACACAAACATACTTACTTTTAATGCATGTTTATGACAGCTGATTTAGGCTGGTCAAACAGCCTAAACATAAATAAAGTAATATTTCAGCCTAAAATAACAATTGTTATTAAAGAATCGTACACTTGCACTGCGTCTGAAATCGAATCCTTCCCTACTTTTTAGTATGCAAAAAAAAAACGTACAAAAACTGGCATTTAAAGCAACCAACCAGTTCACTTTTATTTCACTTTTCTTGCTTATCATCATCACTTTTCCAGCATACTTCTTTATAATATCTGACGCATACTGCTCTTATTTGAAGCTTGATGTCACTCGACATGCAAGGTGCTTCAGATGATTATTTTCTTCTCAGTTAAGGAGGTCCTTGATTATGATTTCACTTTTTTAACTTTAGTTAGTGTGTAATGTTGCTGTTTGAACATAAACAACATCTGCAAAGTTACGACGCTGAAAGTTCAATGCAAAGAGAGATATTTTCTTTTACAGAAATCGCTTTTTAACAAACGGCTGGTAGGGACAACAACGAGATTCTTTCTGGGTTCATGACATCACAAACCCTAAAGTTTACATAAACCCCGCCCCCAAAAACACACAACAAAGGGGGCGGGGCCATGTTGGGCTGCTTTAGAGAAGAGGAAGAGTTGTAGTCGAGTGTTGTTGATGCCGTCATTTTACGCTGGACTGCTTCACAAACGAGGGTCAATTCAACGAAAAAAGATGAACATGATGCTAGTGATGAGTTGATCAACTCCACAGCAACTACATCAATTTATCCACTAACCGTTCAGAAACGTCTAAAAGTTGGAACTTCTTCCTGAGTCTCTCCATCAGTGTCGACTCCGGTTTGAACAATGTAAGGATGAACACTTTCGTCATTTTGTCTGTGTGAGATTCTCCAGCTTTGTTGTTGTTGAGCTGTTAAAGCTCCGCCCTCTTCTGGAAAGGGGGCGGGAGCAGCAGCTCATTTGCATTTAAAGCGACACACAAAAATGGCGTGTTTTTGTTCACACCCAAATAGAGGCGAATTTAACAAGCTCTAATAAATGATCTGTGGGGGATTTTGAGCTGAAACTTCAGACACATTCTGGAGAAACCAGAGACTGATATTACATCTTATGAAAAGGGGCATAATACGTTCCCTTTAAAACAGCCTTTTTAAGACAGGACGAGCTCATCAGACTGGCATTTAAAGCAACCTACCACAGTTTGTTTAGTAAAATTCTTCTAGTTTCTCACATATTTGTTAGTCTGTAGACAATAACAGACCATTTTTTGACAGTTGCAGCAACTTTTCCAGCACATTTCATGACATCAAACACTTGTCAAGCAGGAACTACAGATCATTTGCTCTTCTTCTCGGTTAAAAAGGCCTCTTTATCTCAGCTATCACGCTGTCAGTAAACCGGCCCACACACGGTGAGAATGAGCAGCATCAGCGTCCTCAGGTGCCACACAGCCCCGGATTCAACGCTTGGCCTGTCAACTGCTCAGACCAAACTTTCACTAGTGGAAACTTTTGATCTATAATTAGCAAAGTAGGTCATGGAGGGGGAAAAGCGATGGCGAGAAAGCAGAGACGGTCCAGGAGGCCTTGCAGGCTGTGAAATTGTAACAGTGTGGCGTGATACGGCTCAATTTACACCCTTTAACTGACCTGACATCCTCTTGCCTTTTTATTGTGTATATAATACTGGTCAAAAGATTTTTGTAATGTTTTTGAAGTCTCTGATGCTCACCAAGGCTGCATTTATTTGTGCAAACACAGTATTATTAGAATTAAAACAGTAATTTTCTACTTTAACATATTGTAATATGTCATTTATTCCAGTGATCAAAGCTGAATTTTCAGCATCATTACTCCAGTCTTCAGTGTCACATGATCCTTCAGAAATCATTCTGATATGATGATTTGCTGGTCTTATTAGCTAATACTTTTATTCAGCAAGGATGCATTAAATTGGTCAAAAGTGACAGTAAAGATAATGTTACAAAAGATATCTTTTTCAAAACATTTTGCTCTTTTGAGCTTTTTTTCCACAAAAACATTAAGCAACATAACTTTGACAATAAGAAACATTATTAATAACTGAGCACCTATAATAATAAGTGATAACTGAGCAACAAATCAGCAAATAAAAGTGTTTTCTAAAAGATCATGTGAGAGTAATCATGCTGAAAACAGTTAATTTATAATAATATTACGCAATATTTATGTTTTTTACTGCATTTTTGTTCAAATAAATGCAGCTTTGGTGATGAGACTTCTTTCAAAAACATCTTAATTATTCCAAACTTTTCACCGGTTTGTGAACTCTGTCCCAGGTAGTTTCCCATCTCAGACCAGGTTATAAAATTGCGAGTCACAGCTTACTGACTAATCAACACAATGTGAGTGTGACTTCTAGAGAGACTTTGTCACATTAACACGCCAGCGGGATGCAAACAACAACCAGAAAGTGGCAGACAACTGTTCACCGACATGCTTTTGAACCAACATTCATGCCTCTTGAATCTGAATATGAATCACACAACTGCTGGGAAATATCCAGAGCCTGTGGCTGAAACACATCGGCCAGAGATAATGGTTCGCGCATACACTCACGCGCTGCAGACCAAAGGAAACAGCTGCAGGCGAGACTTCAAAGAAAACTTCAATGCGTTCAGCGAAACACAAAGCCGGAGCAGGTCAAAGGCTGTGGAGGGGCGAACTGGTCTGAGAACGGTGATTGAAGCCGCGGGCAGAGCAGCTACTGGGAGAGGCGAGGAATATTTAGCTCTCTAAATGCCCCTCTGTTTATCTAACACCTATTCTGCCCGTTTAGCATGCTAATTTCAGTCACTGAAAGCACAAAGCTTCAGATTTTCTTATGCATGGATCAGGTAATATTGTTAAAAATTCAATATTTAATACACGCATTTGCTCTGAAATGGCAAAAATAAGTAAATAAAACAAATAAAAGGAACCCATATTTATCAAAAATCCACATGTAGGCAATTCACTTCAAAACAAAATCGAAATTAAACCGCACGCGATTTGGCAAAGGCTGCGATTTTTTTCATGCACAGCTTGTTAGTTAAGCACGGCTCTGTGATCAGTAGTTAATGCTGCTCCATCTGAAAGCACAGAGGGCGCTCTCGCACAGAAACTCCAAATATACCCCGTAGAACTACGCAATTCTGACTTTATATTAGCCAATTTTGACTTTGTAGCACACGATTCTGACTTTATAACTCACAATTTTTACTTTTTAACTTGCAATTCTGACTTTATATCTCACAATTCTGAGAAAAAAAAGTCAGAATTATGAGATAAAAAGACAATTATCTTTTCCCATTTAGTGGCGGGAACAAGCTTCCATAGTTCATAAATACTTCTCATGTATGGAAAGATGTTTGGTGAGTGTTGCTTTAACTCAAATTTGCAGTGCTTTAAGATGGAGCAGCATTAAAGGTGTAAAATATGTAAAATTTTTGCAGTAAAATATACAAAAACCACTAGGCCAGTGTTATATATTTTGTTCCGTTGAAGTATATCTGATATCCCACAGTTTCCGCTTTTACTGCCGTAGAAACCATGACAACATAGTCTCCTGGACAAATGTGGAAATAGTAGTTGTAGCGTCTATCAAGCAACTAGCTTATTTCGCGCAGTTGTTATGAACACAATTATTCTGTACTGTTTGTAGCTGGTTCTGTCAACAAAGACCAGTCCCATAAACGTAAACATTAACCAATTGATCCAAGAAGATTTTGGGACGAGAAAAGAAATAAAACGAGGATCAACATTGGTGTCACATTTCCTAAATGAGAGAACTTCGCAACAAACTTCAACTAGACAGCGACGCCGATCTTGCATGCGTTTTACTGACAGAAAACTTGTGATTATTATATCAATCAACAGAGTTGAATGTCTTGTCCTTGTCTATGCATATGATGTGAAAAATGGTGAGGTGATGTTCACTACGAATACTTCAAGGCATGTTATGAACTGTAGTTTTGTTTTATACCGTAGCTTTAAGTTAATACTTGTCACTACATCAAATGTTTCAAATGCCAAAATTGTGTATCAGTTGCATTCTGTACGAGTAATGTTTATTAAGGACAGCGTTATTGCATTTTGGCATCTGCACCTACTGATCACAGAGCTGTGCTTAACTAGCAAGCTGTGGCATAAAATAAAATAACCGCAGACTAAATAAATCTATTCTATATAAATCAAAAATAATGCCACCCTGAGACCTCACAAATATTTTTAGTGATAATGCAAGATGAACTAATTTGAGTATTTTAAACGGATTCAATGAAACGGATCAAAACAAACTGATTCACAAAAATGAATCTTAACACTCTCAAGTCATGTCACATTAAAATGGAGTGTTATTGTTTGACCTTAAAAAGCAGTCTGAAGCAGAAGAAAAAGTCCCCAGAGGCTGTTTCTTCTTATTGATCCCTCAATGCAATTTTCCAAGGACATTTTGTCTTTATTTGAGCTATTGACATCCTGCCAGGCTGTAGAAACAATGGTGTATGACAAGAACTATTTGGTTTAGGTCAGTGGTTACCACCAAATCTAAACATTGTGTATGTTTTCCTTATCAAACACACCTGAATCAATTTGTTTGTAGATACTCCAAGACCTGAAATGAGTGTCATAAGAGAGAAAAATAGGTACAAATAATTTAATTTAGGCCATTTTCTTCTAGAACAAACCACAAAAGTGGAAGAAAGAGAATCAAGAAATGCAAAAACTGGAAACGGAAAATCTGTTTGCAGAAGTAAAGCCACAATGGGTCGAAATAAACCAGAAGAGTGGAGAACAACAAACAGCATTGTTTCAAAACGATCCCTTAATTAGCTTTGTGATTTTACACTGAATAATAACGAAAAATCCAAACCCTTTCTGTAAATGTTCCCACAGACAGAAGTCTAGATGGCAGCCTGTGACCCTCAACACTTCCACCTACATGATAACACTCAATCCATGAGAACATAAGTGACCAACTCTGAGAACTTCATGGGAGACGTCAAATCTGAGAGCAGATACCGATCGCTGTGGTTCTATGAGAGAAAATGTCCATCCTACTGTCACAGCAGCGCAATAAAGACATTCAGGTCTAATTTGATTCAATCTGCATGACCCAGTTTCTCTGCCGCCGCTGGAGGGTTTTGTCTTTAACAGCACTTACTCCACAGATTGTTACAGACTGTCTGGTTATATTTTAGGCGCTGTTTACACCTGGTATTAAGATGCTTTTTGGTCAATCGGATCACAAGTTGACGAGAGAGACACATTCCCGTTTACATCTGGTGTTTTAATCCATCTCTTTTGTCCACTTTCGACCACTTCTGTCCTGATTTCTTTGAGGGGAGGGTCTATGGGCAAGATATACAAGATATAAGAAGTCTCAGGTGTCCCCAGAATGTGTCCCACACATCATTTATTATAGCTTGTCAAATTTGCCTCTATTTGGTTGTGTGCAAAAACACACCATTTTTGTGTGTGTCCCTTTAAATGCAAATGAACTGCTGCTCCCGGCCCCCTTTCCAGAAGGAAAATCCATCTTTACATTGTTCAAACCGGAGTCGACACTGATGGAGAGACTCAGGAAGAAATTACAACTTATGTGCTAAGAGAGAATTTTTCAATGAACATCACAATCCCTGGAAAATTCAGGCAAATGTGTGTCACTCCCAACAACTCATACCACAACAGGTACTACTGACTATATTATTCCTACAAATAAACAACCTGCTGTGATTCATTTGAGTGCTTGATTACCTCACTGAAAGACAACTGAATAAGTCTCTCAGCTCTTCAACACAATCCCTCTCCATTATCGTGCTGTTCCTCTCAGAATGAGTTTGTGTCTGGCCCAGGTGGCAGCAGTAGATAAAAGGTGTGTGAGTTTCAGTAAAAATATCTTCTTTTCACACGCCTCTACACAGACTCCCTTCTGTGCTCAAGCTACTCATCTACCCCACCGACACGCTGAACAAACCACCTCATGTCACACATACTGTCCCATATGGATTCACAAAACCACAGCGGCTCACGTTCATTTAGATCAGAGTCTGACAATATGCTTAATGAGTCATACTGTGCATATCTGCAGCATTGTTCCTCTGAAGACCACTAATATTGGCTGCAGGCAATACAATACAGGCTATTTTTGGCATTTTAAGATTTATATTTATAAATGACATTTGCTATTAGGGTGTTGATACGTAAATTATTGATATATATATATATATATATATATATATATATACACACACACAATTGTATGTATATTTTAATATATAGAAAGAAGTAAAAAAAAATCTCTCTAAATATATATATATATATTTCTATTCTATTATTATATTATATTAAATTTTATTTGTTTCAAATCATTTTATTTATATATATATATATATATATGTGTGTGTGTACATTACAATTACATATATACACACAATTAGTTTTAATGAAATTTATTATGTATAGAATTATATATAAGTAAATGCATTTTATTTATTATTAAATATTTTATTATTAATTATTTTATTCATTAAATATGTATTATTTAAATTATGCACTCAATTTGTTTCATTTATTCATTTTTGGAAAATAATATTAAAATAAAAAAATATACTTTGTTAAATCAGTAATGTTACAACGTTTTTTTTTTATAGCAAAGTACAATTACCATATACAATTAATTTTCCTTTTATTTTTATGTTTCATACTTTTATATTTTCTATCCAAAGTGATTTACAGCAACGTCACGTCTTTCTCAAGGCCCCAGTGCTGATGGCCCATGCATAAACCCTTGAACCTTCCACCTCTCAGTGGGACGCATTGCTCACTCCACAGAGCTGATGATATGTGGCCACTGCAGCCTGTCAGCACGCCGCTGTCACCCTCTTGCTTTCTCACTCTCCTTCTCTTTTCAGCACCAGGCTTAGACAGATTAGCAGGTCAGATTGGTGTTAGTAAGGAAGAGAAGTCTCTGCCCACATCAGAGAGGGTTTCCATGACGTAACCTCATCAGTTAGACACCCTGATTGTTATCGGGAAATGTTCTTCAAAAACTACCGTATTACCGTCTTTCACCACTGAAGCATTTATAGAGCACGTAAAACAGCTAAGCCGAGGGATAAGCAAGTGTCGACTAAATCTAATTCAATCTCATAATGAACAGACCACTAGACAACTGTTATATGACTTTAAGTGGCTTATCTTCCAAGACCTTCTAGTGTTTTTGAACCAGGAGGAGACGATGAGTAATTTCTCCTAAGGATCATTATTTGTATAAAAACTTCTGCAAATAAGTTTGGAATCACAAAAAAGAAACAAAATACCTGAGGAGTTGTGTACTTAATTTTAATACTTGCATTAAATCTTAAAATTAAAAGGGGACCTATAATGCCTCTACAAGACGTAATTTAAGTCCCCAGAATGTGTCTGAAGTTTCAGCTAACATATCAGTTATTATAGCTTGTCAAATTTGCCCCTATTTGGATGTGTGCAAAAACATGCCGCTTTTGTGTGTGTCCCATTAAATGCAAATGCTGCTCCCCGCCCCCTTTCCAGAAGAGCTTTAACAGCTCGTGCTTCGGTTGCTCAACAACAACAAAGCGGGAGAATCTCACGCAGTCAGTAAAGTTGTTCAGCCTTACATTGTTCAACACTTACGGCACTCAGGAAGAGGTTACAACTTTTAGACATTTCTGAACGGTTAGTGGATAAATTATGTAGTTGCTGTGGAGTTGATTCAACTCATCACTAGCATGTGTCGTCTTGTTAATCTATTGTGCAAATCCAGCGTTGAATTGACCCTCGTTTGTGTTCGGCGTAAAATGACGCCCCCTTTGTTGCGTGTAAATTTTAGGGTTAGTGATGTTACTAACCCGGGAAGAAGCTTGTTGTAGTCCCTATCAGTCCCTACCAAAATATCTCCCTTTGCATTAACCTTTAAGCGTCGTAACTTTGCAGTTGTTTATGATCAAACGGCAACATTACACACTAACTAAAGTTAAACAAGTGAAATCATAATCAACCACCCCTTTACCAAAAGTAATGCTTGACTAACAACAAATTTAAAAGCCAAAAGATAGGAAGAGGAACTAGGAAAAGAACTTATTGGCCTAAAGTGAGAGAAGTACTTTCATATTAAAAGCTTTTTAACAGTTTCATGCAGCATAACAGCAATTAAAAATGAGGTTCTTCAAAATAGTGAATGAAACATCAGCATTCAGGTGAACTTCCACGTGTGCCAGAAGGCAGAAGTTTGAGATAACACAAATCACCCACCCTGACAGACATCCAGTCGGCTTGTGACATCATCATGTGACATTTTTATGAGCAGCATCATTTAATAACTGAGCCAGGAAATTGAGTTATGTAATAAGAGCCACACAAAAGCCAAACTGCATCGTACATCCTGCACCTCAGGGCACCACTGCAAATACGTACAAAGATTCCCCTCCAAATAACAGCCTCTTCATCCTTTAATATTCAATTAGCGAAGATGTGCACGTCAATGTGTCTTAAAGTGGCCTGAGCGTGTTTTCAATTAAAGAGAATTTAAACCGCTGCCCGAGGCGAAGCAATAATCTCGCAATTACACAGACTAAAGACAGACGGCGAGAACAACAATCCACCCTCTGTGTCAATGTGTCAGTGGCGTCTTTAAAGGCCACACAAAACTCAAGTTATTCAGTGCTGAAAGGCAGGCAGAGGGTGTAGAATAGCTGTCATTCCAACCCATCATCAAAGAGAGACAGTCACACCCAAAGAAAAGCGTTCAGCGCAACACCACCCTTCTCACCACTCCATAAAACATCTGCTCTGTGCCCTATTTTTAACGCAACTTCACTATTTTTGTATTATCTATCCTGTTATGTTGTTTTAAAATTGTGGCTTAAGGAATAGTTCACCCAAAGATGAAAATTCTGTTAATTTGGGGAAATTTTTCTCATCTCCTGCTCAAATCTCCTATGGTGTTCCTCAGGGCTCTATTTTGGGTCCTCTTCTGTTTGCCTTATACTGTTTATGCTTCCACTCAGCCATTTTATTGAGAAACACTATCATATTTCTATGCAGATGACACTCGGCTTTATCTTCCTGTTAAAAACAACAACTGTTCTGCGTCTAATCTGTTTGCTGGATGGAATTTTTTAGTTAAATAGTGATAAAACTGAAATAATTGTTTTTGGCCCAACAGTTTTGTCTTCTGGCGTTAATCAGCTTGGTTCCCTCTCTTCTCTTCTTCGTGACTGTGTTAAAAACCTTGGAGTTATTTTCGATCCCACATTGTCTTTAAATAAGCAGACCAGAGCTATTGAATAAAGGAGATGCTTTCTATGAAGGACCTTGAAACTCGTGCTTTTATAACATCCAGGTAGGATTGCTGTAATTCACTCTATCTGGGTTTGCCTAAAACAGCTCAGGAACAGATGCAATTGGTGCAAAATGCAGCAGACAGATTATTGACTGGCAGTAGAAAGCGGAAGCACATTACTCAAGTACTCGCCTCTCTACACTGGCTACCGGTCAAGTTACGTGTTAAAAACGCAGGACGCAAGTCTAGAGTTAAGTTTTTTTGCACAAAATGCTTCGAAAGACACGAGACTCAAGCACAACAGTCAAACACATACCAAAGAATCTTTCCGTGAAGTTTTCTAAAAGTGTTCTAAGTGTGAAGAACATTTTAAAAAATCTAAAGAACCTTTTTCCACTTCAGAACCTTTTGAGCAATGCAAAGATTTCATGCATGTTTCATGGTTCTTCATGGAGCCATAGATGTCGATAAAGAACCTTTATATTTAAAAGTGAACCTCCTCTCTCTGTGCCTCTCCTCACAGTCGGCCGTGTTCCCCACCGTTCACCTCTGTGACTGATCTATATTTAGTTCAACCCACAGAACGCGTCCAGGAGCCCCTAACAACAGCTTTTGGCTGGGAATCTGTGCCATGCGGGAGAGCAAGATTCCTTCAGTCGAAACGAAACCATATTAAAATGACAAATCAGGTAACCCGCTCGTCCTTCAGTCACACTAACAAACATTGACCCCTTAACTAAAGGCTATATTGAAGGTGAAAAAGTGATTTTAGATTTTATCTCATGTAATTTAGTCGTTTGAAATCTACTTTTAACAGCCAAAAGAAAAGGATTCGTTCAAGGTCAGAGGAGAAAATGATGATGGTGAATCTTTTTACAGACTACTTCTCCTTTCTCTTTCAAGCATCTCAGCAAAACCCTCAGGCTAAGCAATGACAATACATTTAACAAAGAGGATTGAAAGTGCATTGCAGCAACACGTAGGTAGGTTTTCTCCTTACTGCACAGATTAACCAGTCAGGGCACGATCACTGGCACACAGACACTGGCAGAGGAATGTTTTGTTGGATTTTTTTTCATGCATGTCATATATTGCTAACAAGGTAAGTGTCTCATTAGAAACACCAAAAAAAATTGACAAAAATAAAGTCTTAAACACACTCCACTTCTACCACTGGCCAGATGAACTAGTAACTAAACTATTAAAAACATTGTTAAAGGCACACTATGTAGTTTTTCACCGCTAGAGGTCGCCTGTTCAAAAACAAAGGCGTAGCTTGAGTGCGAAAATTGAGCAAGGAATCATGGGAGATGTGGTCTTCTCGCCAGCTGCTGAGAGACAATTGTTGCACACTGCAGTAAGATAGATCGATATTAGAATATCATAATAATAAATGTTGGATAGCTGAATGGCAAGACTAAACGTGTTGAGTTATATAAACAATGATTAGTTTTGTGTCTACGAATATATCCAAACAGTTGTTCCCTTGTCTAATAAAACATGTAATATATTAAAGTGTCTTTGGTGTTTCCATGGTTTCTACGAAATAAAACCAGAGTAATGCAGGGATGATGTCATTGATAGGCGACGCATGGACAAGGACATGGCTTATTTCTCTGGATTTAAACATTCTTGCATCTGGGATAATGTACACAAGTCAACAAAATATATTACACTGTTCTAGTGGTTTTTGGATATTTTAAATCAAAAATCTTTCATTTTGTGCCTAACAAACATAAGACGAAAAATTTACACTAAATGAAAATTAGAAATGTTGAAGCACTAAAACTGCTAACTGGTAATAAATAAAAAAAGCTAAACTAAAACTAAACCTGAAATAAAAAATAAAACCTAAATAGTAACAAAAACACATAATTGTAAAAAAAAAAAAAAAAAATATATATATATATATATATATATACACACTCTAGTTGAGCCAAAATTCTGTTTGATCCCGCTAGTGGCGCAAAAATGACGCTTCACCTTTACGGTACGGTACGGTATGTTTAAATTGTTAATAGACTTACAAAATAATAAAATGCAATCCTAAGCAGTCGTTAATGAGATTCCTATTTACCGCAAACACTCATCATAACAATTTCACTGAACAGACTACTGACGAAATACCAGAACTGCCATAGCAATCAAGTTAAAGAAACATGCTGCACTGTTTTCCAAGGATATGTTCAGACTGCCAGCAAAAATGAGATTTTTTGCATATCTAGATTTTGTCTAGATATTTGAATATATATATATATAAAACTTTGTCTCTTTTTTAAAATGACTAGACAGCAAAAAAAAAAAAAAAAAAAGACTGATTCAAACATTTGGAGGTAGTTTGAAATAGGATTCCAATCACATTTTTACAGATGTGTCTCAGTCTGGACAAGTCGGATTTCAAGCTGTCAACGCTCGAGACGGAAATGCCAGAAGTATTCATACAAAATGATTTTTGCATTTTCCGGTGCATCGAAGAAATTCTGTGTGCTTATTTAGAGAGCGAGATGATGCACCTCTATTTCTCCTCACCACATACATGGGTGTGCCTACATCATTACCAAAGCAAGATTGGTTGGTTATGTCTGGACACACAAACCTTATTTGATCAGTTGCATTAATAATGCAGACAGTCTGCCTGAAAAGTTCTGATTTGAGAAAAACTCATATTTGCCTGCAGTCTGAACAAACCATGTCTGTCGAGAAACACACATTATTCACTCTTCACTGACATCACAGCTCTGAGTTACTGCTCTGTCCACACAAGCTCAGTTCACTGGAGGAAAGTCCACGCCATTAACCTCAGCTGACACCATGGCACAGGCTCTTTACAAGACCGAGCTGCCAGCAGAATAACAGACTCAAGAAAAGGCATGCTGTGCCATAAAACAAACAACTTATGACCTGAAGGCTGTGATACAGACGCATCCCATCTTCAGTCTGATCCTTGTATAGTCCAAGATTTTTTTGCTGTCAGGCGGAAACCTTGTTCAGCTACTTTAAAAAAAAAAAAAATTGAAATCATTAAACACTGTGTTGTCAAAAATGATATTGTGGCTTTATATCTGGTCAGCTTTATACGTGTCATTATATTATTAACATTTTACTAAAATCAAGGTCAAATGGAGTTAGAAGGTTTTTCACCAGCGAAACATGCATTTTGTCCGTCATTATATGGCAGCATCTGAGGCAGTAAGTGCTTCGCATTACGTTTTCATCAACTTATAGGTTGTAAAATTTATTGTAGCTCAATGGGTGCTCAGTTTTTCCCATCATTTGGCCAAAATCTCATGTTATAAAAGAGGAAGTGCTTTGCACAGGCTATTTAAGACAGTATTGGCTATGACTATACTATATATGATTGGCTATATATATATATATATATATATACATACATTCATAAAGTAAAGAAATGCTGTACTTATTCAAACAGCCATTCTTCATTTACCCTTTCATTGCAAACAAGCAGAGAAGTGTGTGCGGCTCTTCATTCACGATAGATTCGGGTGGAGTTATGAGGTTTGACTGACAGTTTGTGGATCCAATGGAGTTACAAGGTTCAGCTCTTTTTAATACTTTTCATTGGATAAATAATTGCAAAATCTTCAGACTAGTGTTGTCGGTACTGAAATTTTAAAAAAGTGACGCATTGACTGCTGTTGAGTGGATTCGTAAACAGCTCTGATTGGCCATTGTGTTCACGCACTCAACAGAAATGTCTGTGATTGGCCGAACACTACTTCAGACAAACGACCAATAGTAATAATTTATAATAATAATAATAATAAATAAAAATACATATAAGAAGGTTTCTGCCGGACAGATGCATAATTATATATATAAAAAACACTGAACAACTGCAACCTTCACTTCTGATCTAATGATTAGCGTTATATAAATAAAGGTGACTTAACTAATCTAGCTTATTCTTGAAACTTGGCATTTTGCACTACAGAAAAATAAAAAATATACTCATGTAACTAAAATGTCTATTACATTAAACACTTCTTCTCAGACTAAGATTATCTGTTGTGCATTTCCTGTTTTAAAAGAGTTTCGAAACCTCACACAGGAAACAGCTTCTGTTCTCACCTGATCTCTGTTTCATGTATTAAAATGCAGTCATGTTGTGTTTATGAATCTACCGTCAAATTATAAACAAACCACATCCTTCTCATTAAACGGCTAGAGAGCAATGATTCACACATTTTCTAAGATACGTTTCACCCTCTCAAATCACGAGATGCTTCAGATCTCAGACGCCCCTCACAGGTTTGACATTCAGAGCCTTGTGAAGGACACAAGAGAAACCATAATGAAGGTGGCGGATTTAATGAGGATTAAAACTCCATTTGATTTGGTATCCAGACAAAACTGAAGGCAGCACTTAGAGATTACGGACACAGCCTTGAGGGCGTCCATGTCAGCGGGACGGATCATTAATATAAATGAAGCGTTGCGACTCTGCTGGGGTGCCGAGGGTTTGCACCTGAGCACATGCCTCATGACCAGGCGAAAATAGCTGTGAATTTGTATGATAGCCATTACCATTAGATACTAGTGAGATTCTGTTCACAAAAGTGCCTTCAGGACACATTGAAGATGCAAAAAAGAGAGGAGAGCACAGAAAACACTGTCTCAGGAGCAGCAAGCTCACTGAATTGATACATAAATACTGAATTGATGGGGGTTTATATGACTGACTGTCTTCAGAAACATTTTGATGCATTTCCTTCTTTTCCTTTCACCTCCGTGCTACTTTGTGTAAAGCGGTACTCAAAGAAACCGCTGCTGTTCCCTAAACGCGAGTCAAATCACATTTTCATTCAGTCTGTCGGCTGTTTTTCTTCTGTGCAGGTACACCATAAAATACTGCTGCGTTACAAACAACCCAAGTTGGGTTGAAAATGGGCAAACCCAGCGATTGGGTTGTTTTGACCCAGCAGTTGGGTTAAATGTTTGACCCAACCTGCTGGGTAGTTTTACACTATTTATTAAAATTCCTGGCTTAAAATGAACCCAAAATACATTGGAAATTAACATTTATTAATATGTTTAATAAATTGACATTTATTAACAAGCAATTATGCAATTACTTGTACTAATAAATGATTATTATTGCTATCTCTTGTAATTATGTGTCTGATTTTTAATTTCCAACCTATATTGGGTTCATTTAAAGACAGACATACAGTCATTTTTTAACAATAGTTGAGTTCAATAAAACTACACAGTAGGTCGGGCAAACATTTAACCCAACTGACTGGGTGAAAACAACCCAATCGCTGGGATTGTTCATTTTTCAACCCAAATTGGGTTGTTTTACAACAGCACTTTTAGAGTGAAGAAATGTAAAGAAACTTATTATTAAATGTTCAATTATTAAATGTATTAATAAATGTTCATTTCCAACCTATTTTAGGTTCATTTTAAGTGCGCAATATAGTAATTTTTAAACAATAGTTCAGTTAAATAAAACTATCCAGCATTTTGGGTCAAACATTTAACCCAACTGCTGGGTCAAAACAACCCAATCGCAGGGTCTGTCCATATTTAACCCAACTTGGGTTATTTTTAACCCAGCATTTTAAGAGTGTATATTTTGTGTAGCATAATTTCAGTCAGACCATTCTATTTGTACTTTAAATCTAGAAATTATACAGTCTAACTGGAATAAAAAACAACATGTGTAGCATCTGCGTGATTTTTTTCCCTAAACGGTGAACAGTTCCGCTGAACTGATTTGGGGGAATTGTTTTGTTTTTTTTGTTTTTTTTTTTAAAAAATCACACGTAGCATCTTTGTTTGGATCGGTATAAAAATGCAGTGGTTTCCTCTAATTTCATTTCATTTTTCATTTCAATTTTTTGTTTGTTTAAAACCAGTGTGGCTTGTTATAGAGCAAACAAACAACAACTAAATTTGTTGAAACAAAGCCAAAAAAATTCAAATTAAATCAGCCAAAATCCATGATCGGTACATCACTAGAGTCGTTTGTTGTGAATCAGACTGCGCTGGTCCAATGTAAGTTTGCTGAAGTCCAACAATTAACCATAGCTTGTCAACTAAGACCTTCCAGTATAAAATATCACGCAACTGCATCCATAAATAGTTGGACAACGATTAGGATTCGGTCCTCAGCTGCTAACACTATGCAAAAGAAGACGACAAACACACCAGCAGCGTCAATAACGCACAACAACGCAGGAATGGAAACTCTATTTGACATGCAAATGACGATCACTGTCTCTCGTAATGTTTTGTTTGAGTTGTGCACATGCATACTTTCCTACGAAGCAAACAATCTGCTGGGAAATTGCTGATGAATAATGAGGCAAACACTTTTAGATCCTGAAGACAGCGTCTGACGGCAGCGTTTGACATCAGAGGCGCACCACACACGAAAAATATTTACAACAGGTTTAGGGTGTCATGGTTAGAGAGCAGATGTTGCTGCTAAATAAATACGACGTACACCTCGCAGTTCACACGCTCACTTCAACATTGTGGCACAGAAAGCTAAGTGGAAGTGTGCGCTCGGGTTTCTGATCAACAATCTGCCTCTAAAAGGGAAAGTGGAAACACGAACCTTTACGCAAAGGTCAGAGATACACACGAAAGAGTTATCCTGATGCGGTCGCGTATCCGTTCTCATCTGATCGAAGACGAAACCGGCTAAAAACTGTGTAAATGAGAATAAGTTTGGAGTAACACTTTGTTACATGTATTTACTGTAGTAATAACTTTTGGTAACACTTTATTTTAGTGTCATTGTTACATATGTTACATGTATTTATTGTAATAATAACTAGAAATTATGCTTAATTACATGCAATTAACCCTAAACCAAACTCTATAGTAAGCACATGTAGTTAATTGTCATTACTCAGTACTTAAATGACACCTTAAAATAAAGTGTAACCTAACTTTTTATGCATAACTTCATTATGCTATTATTATTTATCCAATTAATCCTAAACTAAGTACATGTAGTTAATTATTATTACTGAGTACCTAAATGTATAATTACACTGTAATACTGACACCGTAAAATAAAGTGCAACCATCAAATTAAATGGTTCATGTTACTGAACACTAAGTAATTTTTTATTATTTTGTGATGCTGCTTCTAATGACACATAATTATTGTTATTACATAGTACTGCAATATGTTGTTAACCATTGATTATGCTACTACTATGCTAATTAGGAGATTTACCACTTATCGCAGGTAAATATTAAGTAAATAAACCAATACATGATAATATATTTTTTAATATATCTCAAAATATTACGGTATAATAAGTAGCAGTGGTGGATTAATGTAATACCATAGTACTTTGATACACATCATGACACTGTTTTATTATCATAATCGTATAACATGTTCAAAATGGTACTAAAATGACACCATTATTATAACAGTGTCCAAAAAATTATGTTTTTTTTTTTTTTTTTTAAAAAGGTGCTTATTATGATTTCACTTTCATAACAATGGTATTTCAACTCTGCTTAACCCTTGTAAATATTTATAAAGGGCATCTGCAATACAGATAAATATTATTGTTTATGTTAAGCACAAAAACAGCCCGAGTGTGTCACGTTAGCTATTACATAACACACACGCTCACTGCCATTAAACCACTGAAAACAGTAGATCTGAAGACATTCAGATCTTAAAAGCACAGGAAATCCGATCTAAGCGACGGAGGATGATCCATCAACAAGATCTGCAAGATGCATGCTGTGTTTCAAAACCTAGGGATGCCTTCTAGATGAGGCATATTAAAGAGAATACCATGGTAAAACACTGGTACTACTATGCTTTTTCATGGCCAATTGGTGTAGTAATGGTACACGTGCTGTTCATGACCAAAAATACAATCTAGATTGACAGCTAGAGAGTCAACATTGCTCAATTATACTGCATAATTCAACGATTCCCGCCCAAAAAGGCTTCACGCGCTGATGATGCTCAAACATGTTTTCTTTGATAGGCAGCTCACTGGGTTTTAAGACACAGTTCAGGAGAGAGCAGTTTACGAGTTATTCGCACAGAAATGCAGAATTACAAAACGTTATCGCTAACCTTAATTGTCTGAAGTCCTCCTGGCGGAAAACACGGGCTTTTACTTGAGAGAATGAGGCAAAATGTGAATTGCGTCGTCTGAGGAGAATCCGTCTGTCAGTCCATCAGTAAATGGGTTAAAACTTCTCAGACGTATTCTAACGTAAATTGAAAGCTACGAGCCGACATACGTCAAGTGTGAACCGTAAACGCGTTTTGTGGCAATATAAAAGCCATGTAGTGCGATAGTACAGCCAGCCTTCGCTCGCACGTCTGTCTTCCTCCCTCTGCGAAATTGTTTATCTGCGATCGTTGGCTTCTGTCTGCCGCGCTCGAGGGATCGGCGTTCGACTGGGCTAAAAATAAAAAGCAGGTCTGGAATCAGCTCTTTGAGATGGAACGCGCGATCACGTCAGTTTGATGTAAACGTTCGGGCAGGCCGCAGATCAGCTTTTTTTTTTACAGGCGACGGCCGTTAGGCGGAGTGTGTTACGTGTCCAGAGACCTTTAATAAAAATCATATTAAAAGTCTACTGGTACTGAAGATGTAGCGTATTTTTAACACATTAAAAATAAATACAAAAAAGACAATGTTACAAAATATTTCACACAGTATTTTACAAATACTGCTTATTTAGACCTGAATTTGAACATTTTCGCACACATTACTTTTATTTTGGTTAACATGCCATAGTAATGAATGTGGAAAGGGCTAGAAAAATATAAGCAATCCAATGCTGCCATCACGTGGTCCAAACGGCAAAATAAAAACCTTTGACGACGATCCATCTGACAGCTATGACGTAATCACTTTGCATTCCGTAGCATTTCCATGAATGGAGGAGGATGAGCTAAATATTCAGAGCACACATGAACAACAGACCTGTATATATTTATATGAAGTTATAAAGTGGTACAGGTAATCTTGATGCATAGAGCATAGAGCATTTTTATGTCAGTGAAATAAATGACTCGTTTTGGTCTTGTAATAATAAGAGCTCATGGGGATGAAGGATTGATTGTATGAATTCTGATTCTCATTGGTATTTGGAAATGTAATTCTTGGTTTTATATGATATAAAACAGAAAATACATTTATATTTAATTAATCTTATGTTGGCTAAATATTGTGTACGAACACGTTTTAACCTTTTTTATGCATTTTATACAGTTCGACTAATTAGCATGATCCATATTAGGTATTGATGAAAAAGGGTTGAATGTGAAATTGGAAGAAAAAAATACGTTGATTATTATTGATGTGTTTCCATCAAATAAAGTTCTGGCATTGTTTTTTTTAACAAAACCATATATATATATATATATATATATATATATATATATATATATATATATATATATATATATATATATATATCATGTTAATAATTAACTGTAATTAACAAATTATTAACTGTTAATAATGCTAATTAAATAAATAAAACTAATTAAATAAATACTGCATAAACGTGTTAATTAGTATTGTTAACACTTAATAGTTAGTTAATTACAGTTAATTATTAACATGATATATATATATATATATATATATATATATGGTTTTGTTAAAATATATATATATTTGTATTATTAACACTTAATAATTAGTTAATTACAGTTATTATCAACACAATATATATATATATGTTTTTTAAATATATATATATATACATATGTATATATATATTCAAAATTATATATATATATATATATATATATATATGTACATATTTAATTTGTATTATCAACACTTAATAATTAGTTAAATACAGTTAATTATCAACACAATATATCTGTGTTTAAAAAAGTATATATATATATATAATTAGTATTATTAACACTTAATGATTAGTTAATTACAGTTAATTATTAGCATCTTGATATATATATATATATATATGTTTTTTTAAATATATATATATATATATATATATATATATATATATTCAAAATTATTTATATATATATATATATATATATATATATAAACACTTAATAATTAGTTAATTACAGTTAATTATTAACATGATATTTTTTATTATTTTGAATAAATACACTGTAATTGACTAGGTCAAATCTCACGCGTGCCCGCGCGCACTGCTTCCTCGTGCCCGCGCGCGTCTTCTGTTTATCGCCCCCTAAGTGTTTTTCCCGTGATGCTCCGCGTGGTCGAGCAGCAAGATGGCGGACGCTCTGGATGAATTTGAGAAAGAAGCTGGTTGCGTCCCGATCCTCCATCCCGAGGTAAAAAATACAGCTGTTATCCAGCTGCGATATGAAATGAAGCTGAAGTGATTTCACGTGCAGTAAAACGCCATTTCTACCGTTAAGTTCTCACAGTGAAGGAGAGGGGCTCAATCCCCCCCACTGCTGCGTAATAGCATTGCTGCTAACGTTAGCCTTTCATATTCATAGATTTTATTTGTATTTTTCGTTTCATCGCACATCTAATCACATGTTCTAAGGCAGGGGTGCGTTTTTATTCCGTACCGTGCAATGACAAGCATGACATTAAGGTATTATAGAAGTATGTACAGTGTGTTGTGCTGCGTTTGCATCTAAATGACAGACACCATTCACAAACATCATCATCATTTGCATTCATTTACCTTCAGATTTGAAGATTACCTTCGCCATATTATCTTATCAGAATTGTTTTACTGCACTATAAGATTGTTTTTGTTTGCATTTTGGTGTTTGTTGTTTCGCAGATTTGCTTCAGAGCTGTCATTGTTGTGAGTTATTTGCAAGCTCGTAAATTTCATGAATAAATGCTATTATTTGAGCAGCAATGGCTTTGATTAATGACTCATTTCCGACTTTGCGTTGACAGGCGAGTTGAAGTAGGTGATTTTTACTTGAAACATGTTATTATGAAACACTATGTTCAGTGGAAATGTAATTTGAAGTTCTTGCATGTAGTTATATGTGTGCAGTAGTTGGACAGTTAATTAGGGTTATTAAATCATAATACGACTCCTCAAATATGCAGTTAGTGATAATGAATTGACAGTTTTTGTTTCTTTCATTCATCGCCTATTTTGTATCCAATGTTCGTGTATGTAGGGAGACAGCTTGCTCATACGGGACCTCCTGCAGTAAATTATTCATGCTCGGGCAGACTGACCATACACGCATGTAGTCTCCGTGAATTGGCTTACAGTCATACTAACACCCGCTGACCTGTTGGACTGAAAGGAAGATCTCAGCAGACCTGTGCTGTTCTTTATATTAAAATGTTTACAGTTGTATTATATTAAAGGTAGCATAGACAATTTG
Source organism: Zacco platypus (assembly GCA_038088235.1). NCBI lineage: Eukaryota > Metazoa > Chordata > Actinopteri > Cypriniformes > Xenocyprididae > Zacco > Zacco platypus. The sequence goes on along the minus strand of CM076066.1, from coordinate 2,504,959 downwards.
TTTTATATATTTGTGCATATACCTTCTGTGGAAGTCTCAGGGCCAAAAAATGTTCATCCAATCATTGCAATCGGTCCGAATGGACGCATGTGTTTGGTCACATGTCATCAGCAAGGCTGTAGACGGCCTACCCGAAGCCTACTCGGATTTATGCGTTTCAGTGTCAGTACTATCAATGCCAAAATGAATCTGCAGCAGTCAGGTGGTACAAGTATGAAGTTGTTTACGTTCATTATTATTGTAATGTTATGTGATTTGAGGCGTGAGGTAATTTAACGGCGTATCTCGTGACGCTTCGCAGTGTTTTGAAGGAGGCGTGGCTTTGGAGACGCTCTGAAGGGAGGGATCTCATGCTTTCAAAGCTAATTCGCTATTGCTAGCCTCTCTGAAATTACCTACCCTACCTTTAATGTTGTAGGCTAATAATAATAATAATAATAATTAGTGGTCGACCTGTATGTTTTTTTTTGTTTTTTAAAGACCAATGCTGATGTCTGTAGAGCAGGGTTGCGAAGGCATTATACAATTTATAACGGAAGTGAATGCTTAGGATCTTTTATCCTAAGCATTGTAGTCTTTTGTGTGTTTTCTGTCTGTGTCCTGGTGTTCAGTGGGATGAGCTGCTCGGTTTAGTGGCTAGAACATGAATCCATGATAGAGGTGGTGTTTTGCATGTGGCTGTTTGAGAGAAAGTAAATAGATTAGCTGTCCTCAAAATTTGGCTTGTGATGCATTATGGAAAGTTTATATTAAAAAGTGAAGCATTGTTCCTGCCGCTCTTTTTCTTGTTGTCAAATAAAAGAGGAACTTAAAGTGAAAACTACAACCATTTACTAAACATTTTTACTTGAAATAAAAACCTTAAATTTGTTTTATTTCATCTAATTGGCAACATTTCTCATTTGCATATTTTTTTAAGTTGATGTACTGAAATAAACTGAATAAAACCTATATAGACGTTAATAAAAATATTAATAAAAACTATAATAGTGTCTGTGATTGGACTGAAACCCCCACCAGGACAGAAAGAAACACCTCTACTATGAAAGACACAACCTGTGACTTTGTCTTTAGTTAGTCAGTGCCGTTAACTAGAGGAACGTCGACAGGATCCAGTTCCCTTCAGACGCTCTGGGTGGGCGGCAGTCATCTGTTCCCCACCGTCACCCATCAGACCTGAGGTTTCCTCTAAAGATGATGAGGTCAAAGCGAAGGTGTGTGTCTTCAATGGGCTTTCTTGTTAGAGGAAGTTGTTTGCATGCAACAAAACGAGTTTTTTGGCTTTGAATTTTTCAAATTCAGTTTCCTGTTTCTGCATTGTAGTTGTAGTTTCATTTGGGGTGTTATATGTGTGTAATCTCACTACAAACGAGAAGTTACTAATTCTGGGTTGGATCATAAAACATAATTCTGGGTTATGTTAATCCTAAAAGGATAAAAATGTTAGGTTGTTAGTTAAAAGTGTTAGTTTACTCAGCCTCATGTCGTTCTACACCCGTAAGACCTTCGTTCATCTTCAGAACACTAATGAAGATATTTTTGATCAAATCCGATGGTTCAGTGAGTCTCTATTGACAGATAATGAACACTTTCAATGTCCAGAAAGACACTCAAACATATTTAAAACAGGTCATGTGACTACAGTGGTTCGACCTTAATATTATAAAGCGACGAGAATACTGTTTGTGCGCAAAAAACCAAAATAACGACTTTTCATCAATATCTAGTGATGATCGATTTCAAAACACTGATTCATGAAGCTTTACGACTCTTGATTTGAATCAGTGGTTTGGTTCACGTATCAAACTGCCAAAATCACGTGAACTATTGAAATTGCGAAACACTTATAATGTAACGAAGCCTCGTTTACTGAAATCATGGCTCCGAACCACTGATTCGAAACAAAAGATTCGTAAAGCTTTGAATCAGTGTTTTGAAATCGTCCATCACTAGATATTGTTGAAAAGTCGTTATTTTGTTTTTTTTGGCACACAAAAAGTATTCTCGTCGCTTTATAATCTTAAGGTTGAACCACTGTAGTCACATGACCTGTTTTAAATATGTTTTAGTGTCTTTCTGGACATTGAAAGTGTTCATTATCTGTCAATAGAGACTCACTGAACCATCGTATTTCATCAAAAATATCTTCATTAGTGTTCTGAAGATGAACGAAGGTCTTACGGGTGTAGAACGACATGAGGCTGACGAATTAATGACAGAACTAAGCATGCTGCAGTTTCATTGTCTGCCACTTTAAATGCTCAAGCTCTTTTAGGATTCTGATTGGCTGTCAATGTTTTCATCGTAATCGTTCTGAAAGCGATTTCAGTGATATCGAGCCTCTTGTTATCGTTATAGTTGTGATGTGCAATTCTTTTACATAGAGAATATTTTAAAACTATATCTTAATCATGATAGTTGCCGTCTTTGGTGTGGTTGGGCCGTTACTGTGCTGCATAGCTGTGGCATTGCCTTGACTGTGTGAATATAATTTCAAATTCATACTGACAGTCAGTCCAGACTTGTCGTTATCGACATCGGCGTGAAATAAAGATATAAATGGCAACATAATCAACAGAAGCTGATGATAAAGCACAAGCTCCCCAGAGCAGGATCTTAATGTCTTCCTGTAGAAATAGGAAGCCAAGCATCTCAGTGTGTGTCACATGGTCCCACAGATGCTGTAAACACTTGTTTCCTCACTGGCAGGAGGAACTTTACGCCCGTATTGAATTAGACCGACTGCTAATTCACAAAAATATTGAATGAAACAACGAAACCCCTTTATAAAGCCCCTCCGGTGATGCCATGAATGTGTGGAGTGTAGAGACGTTCATCTCAGGATTGCTCATCAGATCTGTTTCTCTGGTATAAAATGGAATATAATAACCTACATTAAAATTAAGCTATGCGACTAATAGATGTGGATTAAGTGCACATCTGCTCAGCTCAGTTCAGCCTACCCTGATGGTTTTGTATGTAATAGCGTACTGTACTGCCAAATCATATTTATATATTTAAAATCTAATGTGAATAATTTTTGATTAAGCCAATAAGTTTTTCTGTTTTCTTTAAATCTTTTATGTCAAACTCTGTCTTTGCTATATGCAGTTTGACGTTATGTCATATGTCACTGTGTACTGAATGTAAAATGTTTTTTTTGTATCAAATTCAAACTATTTTTTTTCATGTTGGTTCATTTCTACAATTATTTCTAATTTAGGCTAAACATTAAAAATGCATCTAAATTCCAGCAATTGTTTTTCAAATTAAATATATCGATATATATATATATATATATATATATATATATATATATATATATATATATATATATATATATAGCGGCATAAAAATTTTACAAAAATCGGTCGACCACTAAACGTGAAGCATAATGTATTTCAAACATTGTCAAATGGCCTTACTATATATTGCATTTTATTTTGGCGAGTAGTGTCTAGTTATCATAATGCAAGTTTTTTGTAGAAGTTAGTCTTTCGATTCAATTATGAGTCAAGAAAAGGTTCAAATTGCTTCGGTGCGTCTCAGTGGATACAGTATTTCATTTATCATAATTTTTTGGTCATTTTCAGCAGAGTTGTGAATGTGATGGATCACCAACATTTAACCTACTTCCTGACCTCAGACCTCTTAAAAAGCCTTTTAGACATGCAGATCTGACTCTGCTGTCAATTTGTACATGGCCTTTCACGCAGATTCTCGTTCTGCATGCTTTTCTGCAGTGTAATTGTGGTGATCTCACTAGGCTTTTCTCTGGACGTGTGGAGTCGTGTGGCCGCTCGCTCAAGCTTTGTGTTGATAATATGAGAGTCAGAGCAGCCTTCAATACAGAGACTGAATACAGTTTGACTGATGAGTTTGTGAAGGTAATAATTACAGACCCTCATGGAGTGACAGGGCTTCACATTTAATGTTTGTGGGTGCAAGTGTGCAGGTTCTCTTCTGAAGCTCGATTGTGCTGATAAAGCATCGCTCGGCTTCATTACTGACCTGTATTACTCTGTTTGCTCTTTACTAATGAATTTGTTTAGTGCTCCACATACGTGACTCTTATTTTAAGGATTAAAAGTTACTGATTATGAATGCATACTGTGTTACTGTGTTTAGCAGATCATCATCTTTGTATGCGGATCTCTGTGGCCAGTGTGTGCATGTCTCATCTCTGCTGGCCTGGCATTAAACACACACACACACACACACACACACACACAGACTTCCATTGATTTTATATCAGGTCTGATATTTTCTAGCACCTAACTCAACCCCTACTCCTAAACCTACCATCACAGAAACATGTGCAAAACATTACATTTAAATAAAAACCTCTTTTGGCTGATTTATAAGCCTTTTTATCTAGTGATGACCAGTCACATGTCCTCATTAGTGGGTTGAGAAAATATTTCACAATATAAGTGAGGACATTTGGTTCTCACAAGTATAGCCAAAACGAGTACACACACACACACACACACACACACACAGGGGGAGCTCGGTGTGTTTGCCAGGACTCCCCTGTGTCCTGTGGGTGTTTTGTTTGCCCTTTGCATCTGTTTCAAGCTTTTGCTAGAATGCTTCTCATAATAATGTATGCACAGAAAAAACATCTAATGTGTGTAAATTGTCTTTTTCTGGAGAGTAATGACTGGTCTAATATTATTATATTGTGGATTTTTCCTGTGATTTGTGTTTTTAATGATTATAAAGAACAGTATTTGTCTAATTTTGGTTTAAAATAAAATTATCTATATTTTTTCAATTGCATCTAGGTTAATTTGGGAGGACAATCAGCCAAAATTGGGGCTAAGAAACTGAAATGATGAATTATATGAAATAAATGAACATACAAAGGGCAGGGCTGCAGTGATATATAAACAAACAACAAAAAAATTATATATATTTATATATATATATTCATACAGGTTTTCTGAAAGAAAAAAAATTCTGGAAACGGCACCCTCAGGTCAAAATGGCTCAGGTCATTTTGGGGGGTTTTATCGGACATCAGCATCCCCTGGGCCTTTAATACAATAGACAAAGACCCTCCCCACCAATCAATAGAGCTGAAGCTTCTGGACATCTGCTGGTCATCAAACACCCTCCCCCTGACCTGTGAGCACCAGCCAGTCCAAGGGGTTTATTAGTCTAATTATAACGTTAGACAGTTTCTTTAACCAAAACTGGTCAGAAACACACCATTTTCTGCCTTCTTGCTGATCCTTAGTATTAAACTGACTGTTTTTGCTGCTCTACTGTTAAGATGATTCATAAATAGCATTTTATGATTAGCTAACCTCCACATGAACTGAAAAAGGCTTGATATGTAAATGTGGGCGGTCATATGTTAATATGCTGATAGTAGAGCTGCGCGGCGTTATTCGTAAAAAAAAAAAATTGTCATTCAAACATTCACGCGATCTAATTCCTAGTGTAAATTATTCTGCTGTGTGTCTGTTAGGCTAAACGTCCGACATGTACGCAGCGAACATTCAGATCTGTAGATGCCATGTATAGATATGAAACCGCTTCAGTCTTTTTAACCACATAGTGTCATTATTTCTGTGTTACAGTAGTTCACATTATCACAGAAGTACTGGGATAATTAACTTGAAGCTTCAAATAACCGTTACACCAGTAGGTGGCGACAAAAAATGTATTTTTCACTTAATTATTTATTCAAGAGATGCATTGAAAAACGCTGATTCATCCAGTAATGAAATTGAGTGATTTTAAAATAACACTCAATTTAAATTTAAATAGCAATTAACATTTTGTCAGAACCTCTACTAAATGACATATTTTGTTTAGTTGTTTACTTAAAATCGTGGGAGAATCTTCATCTCTATTTTAAACAAAAAAATCGTGATTCTCGTTGTATCTATTATCGTGCGACTCTTTTCTAGTTGTGACATCATAACAATAACTATATTTGCAGTCATTTCAGTAAGGGCTACATTATAATAGTTAAACTAATCCTAATTATTTTTGTGGTTATTAATCGTAGTTTTTATTTGTGAAATTTGTTTACTTTTCATTAGAATTATTGCACACAAGCACCTTGCGTAGTTTCCGGATTCAATATATTTATCATGTACATTAAAACACTCTCTACATTATGAAATCTGGTGATGCCGTAAGATGTTTCACTCAACAACTAAAATGGTGAAATTCCTAATATTAATTACAAGAATTACGCTAATGTTTTTTCATTAAAACAGCAAAAAAGACTTTGTATTGTTGCACAGAGGTTACGTCAGTAAAATAAATCAGCAACCAAATTTACGTTTGGATATATGTGGCAAAAATCACTGATGCTTGTTTGAATAAATAATCAAGAGAAGCAGAAATTGTGATCATGATTAAACTAGTTTCAATAAATCTTTAGTTTAGTTGCCTAGTGAGGAAGCTTTTAGTGATGCACCGAAACTGAAATAAGGTATTAATTAATTAAGCAAATATATTTAATAATCACCTTTCGAATACAAACATTACATTAAATTGCACATTACGCAGTTTTTATATCAAGAAAATAGTTTCCACTCCAATTTGCATTGTCACAGCACATCAAACTATTACTTCAAAAGAGCAAGAAAGTCCTGTTTTCCATTTTACGGCCTCTTTAAAAGCACCTTTCAGTTTTATTTCAGCAGTGTGTGTGTGTTTGAGAGTGAGATATCTGAGATATCACCATGGAGACTGACCGTATGTAAGACACGTCGTGTCCAAGATCCTCTGTGTCATCCATCACTCATCCTCATGAACTGTGTTTCTCTCCCGTAGGAAATTAAATCCCAGAGTCACTATAGCCATGGCTACAGCGAGAGCGTTAGCCGCAAGAGCCACGTGGACGACTACAGCACTTGGGACATCGTCAAAGCCACCCAGTGAGTCACACACACACACACACACACACACATCGATCTCCGCAAATATCCCTGGCCCAGAAACATCTAGATGTTTGAAGTATCATCAAAGAGACGTCAATTGAGCCTCATTGTTCTGCCCAGTTACGGTTTTGTGAGTGAACACAAAGCACGGTACATTTGACACTGTTGTTTTTGTGTTTGTGTTGTTCAGGGATGTTTCTGTAGTGCTTGTGTGTTTTATTGTGTAATTTGAGCTGTTTGTGTGCTCAGGTATGGCATATTCGAGCGCTGCCGTGAGCTGGTGGAGGCCGGATATGACGTGCGTCAGCCGGATAAAGAAAATGTCACACTCCTGCATTGGGCGGCAATTAACAACCGCTTAGACTTGGTCAAGTACGTATCTATCTGTCTTTATTTTTGACACGATCCTCTTCCTCTGCAGCATCTGATGATTTTCCACGTTTTTTCCTGTTATTAAGACACCACATACACAGAGGAATAGAAAGAGTTATGACTCTGTCAGCATTCAGACGAGCAAAGAAGCACGACCAGTTTGAAATTTCCATTACGAGGCTGTGTGTGTGCGCGCGCGTGTGTGTCCTAATGAGCGCCTGCTCTGTCGCTGTCATTCATTTTACGCTGCTCTCTTTTGCAACTCACATTTAACTGTTAGATAAAGCCTAGAAGTCTCACTTCAGATGTTGATTCATTTCCTGAATGCTGTCTGTCTGCTCTTCATAGGCATTACATATCTAAAGGTGCCATAGTCGACCAGCTGGGAGGAGATCTCAACTCGACACCACTACACTGGGCTACAAGGTGACTTATTGCAGAACGCCCAGTATATACTGTGTAGTACTCACTAAACAGTGAATTAATATACTAAAATGCTGTTGGATTTCCTCATATAGTATGTGTTGTATGTTTAATTCGGTGAGTGCCATCCATTTGCCATCTTGGAAATAAATCGAGGTCATTTGTGTTAAAATGTCTCAGCTTTATGGGTCAAGAAGAGAAAAATCGAATGAACCAGAAAGTTCAATTATATCACACTGGTCAAGCTGAATTTGAGCACATTCAGTGTTTTTATTGTTAACTTAAAGGGTTAGTTCACCCAAAAATGTAATTTCTGTCATTAATTCCTCGCCCTCTTGTTGTTCTACACCTGTAAGACCTTCGTTCATCTTCAGAACACAAATGAAGATATTTTTGATGAAATCTGATGGTTCAGTGAGTCTCTATTGACAGCAATGCTTTCAATGTCCAGAAAGACACTAAAATATATTTAAAACAGGTCATGTGACTACAGTGGTTCAACCTTAATATTATAAAGCGACGAGAATACTTTTTGTGCGCCTAAAAACAAAATAACGACTTTTCAACAATATCTAGTGATGGACGATTTCAACACATGAAGCTTCATGAAGCTTTACGACTCTTGTTTCGAATCAGTGGTTCGCGTATCACTGCCAAAATCACGTGAACTATTGAAGTTTCGAATCACTTATGACGTAACGAAGCCCCGTTTACTGAAATCATGTGACTTTTGCGCTCTGAACCAGTGATTCGAAACAAAAGATTCATAAAGTTTCAAATTATTTAATCAATTACCTGCCCTCATGTCGTTCCAAACCCATTGAAACACAAATGAGGATATTTTAGTGAAATCTGACAGATTTCTGTCCCTCCATTGACAGTCCACACAAGAACACTTCAAAACAACTCTTCAAAAAGTTCATAAAGAGTAATTAATATAAATTGAGTGCATTTACCTGGATGAGTCACTGACAATATTTTCATTTTTGGGTGAACTAAACCTTTAAGTTGAATTATAAAATTGAAATAGAAAAGTTAAAAGTAAAAAGATAATAATAATAATAAAAGGGCAAAAGCACTTAACAAAATTACTATAAATTAAACTAAAATTAAAATGATCAAAGTATAAAATTCAAAATATTAATAAATACTATAATAGTATATTTATACTAAATGGTATCATCAAATTTGCTAGGCCATGCAGGTATTATATATAGTGTAATTATGCCAGCACTGTGTGTGTGTGTGACGTTTTATTAATGCACATTGTAAAAGCACGGGATCTTTGAACGATACCTCTCTCTGCTCTCTATATTCAGACAGGGCCATCTATCCATGGTGGTGCAGTTGATGAAGTACGGCGCTGATCCGTCTCTCATCGACGGGGAGGGTTGCAGTTGTGTGCATCTGGCCGCTCAGTTTGGACACACCTCCATTGTGGCTTACCTCATCGCCAAGGGACAGGTACGCTTGTTTAAGTAAAGCCCCCTCATAAATCTTTCTGTGATTAACCTGTAGCTACTTTGAGCCAGTGAGACTTCAATGTGCAGCTACCAAGAAAAACATGACGAAAATAGAAACCAAGTAACCAGCGAAATATTTCATCCAGGGCTCGACAGTGTGACTTTCACTCGCATTTGTGACTAAAAATAGATCTGTGCGAAGTGCATGTAATTTAGAAGCATGTGTGCGATTACTACAAAAATCCGTTTTATAAGATTTAAGTTCGTAAAAAGTCTTAAATATCCTAAATAGATGTTAGTTTACATGTTTCATCTCCGCAACTTTTTTGAGTCAACATCCAGCAATAGCAAAGCACAAACATTTCAAAATAAAAGTCCTATTGTTTTTTATAATTAAAAGTCCCACATTATGCAGAAAGGGTTTTTTTTTTCTTCTGGTTGTTATTATTGGAATTTTGGTGACAATTTTATTTTATTCAATTGCAAACTCTTAGCTTCTCGTCAGAGGAAGGAAGACTAAGAACTTTATTTAACACATTATTCAATATATAGCTTTTACTAGTATCGGCACAATAATCTGTTCATTGCATATACACAGTTATATTTAAAGTAGAAATATTTAAAAGCCTAGTTTACTTTTTACATTGTAATACATTTTGTTATAAATTTCTCCTTGTATCCCTTTATTAAGGAAAAACACATTATTTGATAGATTTTCATTGTGCCCCTAAATACACTCCTAAAAAAAAGTGTCAAGTCCCTGAAATCACTTGTTTATTAACATGTGAAAGAATCGACTTGATGCTTTTTGTCCTGCTTAGTCCATTTCAGCCTGCAGGGGGTGTTTATGACATTTACATCCACTGCAGTTTGACCTCTAGGAAAGATGTTACATGAAGCCATTGCATTTGATCTCGTTTTGATCTTATTTTTAAGTCTTTTTTTTTTTCTCCAGGATGTGGATATGATGGATCAGAATGGCATGACTCCTTTGATGTGGGCAGCTTATCGGACACACAGGTGTGTGTGTATTGTGAGAGGAAATGTAATCTTTTGCTATTGTGAAAATGTAAAGCTAATAGGTGTGTTCCGCCGCAGTGTTGACCCCACACGGCTGTTACTGACGTTTAACGTCTCGGTGAATCTGGGTGATAAATATCATAAGAACACGGCTCTCCACTGGGCGGTACTGGCTGGAAACACTACGGTCATCAGCCTGCTGCTGGAGGCCAATGCTAACGTCGATGCACAGAACATCAAGGTAAAGTCAACACGACCACACCAGCACACTGAAATGATGCATGTACATGACATCTAATAATGTTTGTCGTGGCAGGGGGAGACGCCGTTGGATCTGGCCAAACAGAGGAAAAATGTGTGGATGATAAATCATCTGCAAGAGGCCAGACAGGCCAAAGGTTACGACAGCCCCTCGTACCTGAAACGACTCAAAATGGACAAGGTAAAGCAACTGAAAGATTTATCTTGGGAAATCAGTAAAAAAAAATAAATCTTTGTAAATAACTTCTTGAAGTTTGAATAACCTCCAACTTGAGGTTAAGCTTCTTGAGTCTCCGCCATTGATGGAATTTTCCTGTAATGTTTTCCCTGTTACATATGGCAGGGGGCGCTATTATGCATCTTCTAAAACGGTACAGAATCTCCAGATCCAAAAACAAGCGAAGAAGCAGCAGAAACAATTGATAGAAGCATTGCTTATGTAAGCTAACGTGATCTTCAAACATTAAACGGCATATAATTCAAAAATGCCTCATGTTACTGAAAGAAATGTCGAACCCACGAAGAGGTGCGGGACTGTGAAGCTTTGGAGTGTTGATGGACTCGATCTACTCTGTCTATGTTTTGATTATTGTTCTGAATCCGATCCGGACATAGTCTTTGACAAAAAAAAGGCTGTTTCATCAGCTTTTTTTTGTGACCACATTCAAGAGTTGATCAAATAAGAATGCATGAAGCTTGAATAAGTTTTTGTTTGCTTGTTTAAAAGCAGAGGCTCTTTTCTTTCTTTTGACATATTGTATGTACAGATATTCATTAATAAAAAATATTCTGGGGGCATTTTGTGAAAATGATCAAAAATGCTGGTGCTGACTGGCAACTTTTTAAAAAAAAAAAATGCTGGTGGGGAAAGATAAAAAATAACTACTTAAAATACACAGAACATTAAGTTCTACGTGAATGCTGAAGCCAGTTGCAACGAAAATAGAGCGCACTTATGATTATTACGGAAATCTGCAGGCAAAACAGACTTTGAGGCGTTTGACCGCATCATATCAAATCATGATATTTGAGAGCTTAAAAATGTAAGAATTGCACTTGATAGAATTTCTTTAAATTTAACTTTTTCAAGGGTTTGTTCACCCATAAATGACATTTCTGTCATTAATTCCTCACTCACTCACTTTTGTTCATCTTCGACACACAAATTAAGATGTTTTTGATGAAATCCGAGAGGTTTCTTTTATCTCCCCAAAAAAGCAATGTAATTACCATCATTAAAGATCCAGAGAAGTAGTAAAGACATCTTTAAAATAGTCAACATGTGGTTCAACCTTAATGTTATGAAGCGACGAGAATACTTTTTGCGCACAAAAACAAAACAAAGGTTGAGCGACTGTAGTCATGTTGACTATTTTAATGATCTTTTTACTATTTTTCTGGACCTTGAATGTGGTGGGGATAAAAAAAGTCTTAATTTGTGTTCCGAAGATGAACGAAAGTCTTATTGGTGTGGAACATCATGAGGGTGAGTAATTACAGAAACTTAATTTTTGGGTGAACTAACCTTTTTAAGTTAAACTTTTTTTTTAAGAGTTTTGTGAACCTGGCCCCAGACTTTGAATTCTCTGTGTGTTCGCAGGAGTTCAGGCAGAAGGTTATGTTGGGAACTCCGTTCCTGGTGATTTGGTTGGTGGGATTTATCGCCGATCTGGACATTGACTCTTGGCTCATCAAGGGTGTGATGTATGCAGCGGTGTGGCTCGTCGTGCAGTTTCTTTCCAAGTATGACACTCACGCCGCTATACCCATCTGTGGTGCTGCTCAGGCTTTTAATGGATTCAGATGTGAGCGTGGAGGATCATCACTAACATTCGATCTCTGTTTCTAGGTCTTTCTTTGATCACTCAATGCATAGCGCTCTTCCTCTGGGCATCTATCTGGCCACTAAGTTCTGGATGTACATCACCTGGTTTTATTGGTTCTGGAACGATATCCTTTTTAGTTGCTCCATCAGTTTTACTTCACTTATATGGAATTGAATCAGCCCACCTAATCAAGTTGATTCAATTCACTTAATCAGAATATTGCATTCCAAAAAATCCAGATTAATTTACATAAACATCCATTTATGTCTATTTCGAGCTGCATGATTAATCGTTAAAAGATCATAATCTTTTTCCTAAGTGACATGCTATATGTCTATTAAACATTTGACAAGCACGATCACAGCAAACGTTCAGATCTGCGTTGGCACTGCTGCTAGTCCAAAAAGAGCCGTTGTCTCGTATAGATATGAAACAGCTTCACAAACAGTCTTTTCAACCAACAGTATCATTATTTCTGTCTTACAGTAATTTAAATTATTACAGAAGTACTGGGATAAAAGTTTATAGTTTGGAAATAAACACTGATGTCTATAGTAGCGATCAAAATAGAGTAAATTACCATTTGAAAGTAACTTGTGGCTTATAATAATGTTACATCGTTACACCAGTAGGTGGCGACAAGTGACTGTATGATAAAATGTATTTGTCATTGAATCATTCATTCAAGAGATTCACTCAAATACTGATTCATCCAGTAATGAAACAAGTCTATGAGTGAGTCATTGAATCATTCATTCAATCATCATTCACCATTCAAACCAATTGTTTTACTAAACATTATTATTAAATATATAAATATTGTTATTTTTTTAACTAACCTTCAGAAATTAACATTTTGCCGAAACCTCTTGTACATTACATGTAATTTGTTTAGTTGTCTTTTCAGAATTGTCCAAGCATTGTGATCTGTTTTAAACAAAAAAAACATGATTCTCAATTTCTCCAGAATCGAGCAGCATTCCCAACATCTTCCTGTTGAAAACATCTTTTCTCTCTTTCTGTCTGTTGTTTTCCCGGCAAGAAACTTAAATCTGAGTCTCTGAATTGAGTTTATATGGCAATATCTCAATTTTCAATATTGAAAGGTCTGAATCTGGTAGAGAAGCTCATGAGACCTTTGTTTTCATTCGGTGACGGACCTAAAGAAAGGAACTGAGGATAGAGATGGGAAGTTTAGCAGTACGCTTCAGTGTCTGAATGTTTTTATCCGTTCGCACTTAATGAAACAACATAAACGGAGATGAAAATATCCCTCATTCGTCCACGGTTTACTGATGCCAACATGATTTCTGCATTTCTGATTTGTTTCAAGTTGTGTTGCGACATGTTGATACGTTATACGGTAAAACTCAGGGCAGATGCATCTTCTTTGACACATTTGACATGGATATGCATATTTTTCCATGGAATCAGGAGTGACGCACACAATAAATGTAGTGAAATTGACACCTTAAGTGTTATTGTGTGGGTGAGAGGAGGGCAATGGTAGAAATGTCATCAATTTGAGATTCTGCTACACCTTATATATGCAAGATAAATCCATTGATTTATTTAAATGAGAGAAACAAAAAAATTGAGTGTCTTTTGGCTGGAAATTTGACCAACAGTTTATTTATATTAGATATAACCAAGTTGAAATACCAACTTTTGGATATTCCAGCAAAATAAATACTTCAAAAATGAAAATCCCTTCATCTAATTTTGATTATTATTACTTCTTGATAAAATTGATAGACACAAACCAAAAGACACTTTGTTTCGTGTCTCTCATTTAAATAAATCAATAACTATATTGTGCTATAAATGGTCACTGTGAGATATAATTACTCATACTGTGATATAAGATTCTGTTCATGACGCCCACCGTGGTGTGAGAGAGATTTAGTACAAACACAAGAAAGCCGAGTCCCTGTCTGGTAATGACACATGTTGCATTTCTATGTTTATGCTGCTGTCAAACAGCGGGAAAATAGGATATCTTCCCAAAGCTGAAGCATTTCCTCCTCTTTTGAACGAACCACTCGAGACGTGACTCATGTCTGGATCTGGTTGTCGAGTGAAGCTGCTGAAATGTGGTTTGTGCGCTGTAATGTGAGGCTGTGGAGTGATGTTTAGTGTGCGCAGAACTGCTGTGTGTCCAGGTGCTTCTCCAGAGCTCGGGAATAGAAACAATGCACTCAAAGCCTGCAGCTAAAAATCGAATCAAGAGCTCTGGGTGGATCCGTTTCCCTCTTTATCATCCAACAATAGAGCATCTCCTCTGAGGATTGAGCTTTTTTCTTGCTGTAATTGTAGCCCGTGTGCAGCTCAGCTCAGCGAAACCACCGACCCACTTACAGGAGAAACAGATTTTTCTGCATTTGTCTTTCTAGACATGGCATGTCCTTCAACTGTCTCTGGTTGATGGAGGCACTCGTTACATTCTAGGTGTCAAACAGGAAGTGTTACATTTTTTGATTGAATAATTCATTGAAATCGTGCAGCTCAGAATTCCACAGAACTTTCAGTCTCAATTCAAAGAGATTGTTGTTTGCAGAAAGAGAGAAAGTAATTTCCCTGAAATGACTCATTTTGCGACTTTTTATAAGAATTTTGAATTTGCATGTCTTAAAAGCATCACAAGTTATTGTTCAGTCTTTTTTCTTAAGATTTGTGATTGAATCATTCTTTAGAATAGGTTCTTTTCGCTTAATAATTTTAACCAGTTTGCAAATTAGTCTGAATGATACGTTCAAATCAGGTTTAAAGGTGAAATATCAAGAAAATCTGACTTTTTCCATGTTTAAGTGCTGTAATCGATGCATCTACCAACTCAGAAAATGTGAAAAAGGACAACCCAGTAACTTTTGGCAAGCCTCTCTCTGCAAGCTTGTGAAAAAATGAGCTGCTTAGATTTCGAACAGGATCTTATTATAATATTCCCGCCCTTTAATCTGCACCTGTGCCGCCATTTTGTTTTCGCAAGTGAAAATAGTGGACCAGTTCTAAGGCCATGGCAAAATGCTAACTTTTCTGTCGATGGCTGCTTAGATGAGCACTGAACACTATTTAGAGTCTCGTTAGCTTGGATAGCCCGCAAGTTGGCAAACTCCTAAAAAAAAAAAGGCCCGTTTCTTTCCGAGTGATTTTTTGGCTCTGTTTAACAAACAGGTACGCTATGTATAGTGGGCGTCCATACAGGTTTTGCACAAAGATTAACATGATTAATGGCACATGCTAGAATCAACTCCACAGCAATTACATAAATTTATCCACTAACCGTTCAGAAACGTCCAGTTTCATTCTCCTTCCTGAGTCTCTCCATCAGTGTCGACTCCGGTTTGAACAATGTAAGGATGAACACAGCCAATCCTGGCTGCGTGAAATTCTCCTGCTTTGTTGTTATTGAGCTGTTAAAGCTCCGCCCTCTTCTGGAAAGGGGGCGGGGAGCAGCAGCTCATTTACATTTAAAGGGACACACACAAAAACGGCGTGTTTTTGCTCACAGCCAAATAGAGGCGAATTTAACAAGCTCTAATAAATGATCTGTGGGGGATTTTTCCATTCTGAAGACACCAGAGAATTATATTACATCTTGTGAAAAGGGGCATAATACGTCCCCTTTAAGATTTGTGATTGAATCATTCTTCAGAACAGGTTTTTTTCACGTAATCATTTGAACCAGTTCGTAAATTGATTTTAAAATGATCTTATCAAGTAACCACAAACGATCCTGGGAATTCATTGGCCCAAAATGATGTGAGTCCTGTTGTTTCATATTAAATCAAACTTCCTTAACCCTCCACACATCTCCCATTTGTCACCATCCACCTGCCCTTCCTGCTCAATAGCCTGGCTCTCTTCTACAACTTTGGCAAATCCTGGAAGTCCGACCCTGGCATCATCAAAGCATCTGAGGAGCAGAAGAAAAAGGTAAAATCTCTAATTGCAAATGAGTTCAGCAGTATCAAACAACCATCCAGAACATCTTTGCTTTATGCTTTCCTCTTATTCTCTCTCTTTAGACTATAGTTGAATTGGCAGAAACAGGCTGTCTGGATCTCAGCATATTCTGCAGCACCTGTTTGGTAATTATGACTTTTCCATCTACATACACACATTCAGCAGCAGTCGTGTCCTCGAGCGTTGGCTGGCTGATAACCCTACAGTCTGATTTGCATTGCAGTTTCCATCGAGGTGCCTGCACATAAAACACTCATTTTAATGGCCTGTTCTCCACAGATACGGAAGCCTATCAGGTCGAAACACTGCGCCGTGTGCAATCGATGCATCGCCAAGTTTGATCACCACTGCCCTTGGGTAGGCAACTGTGTAGGTGAGTTTTCCAACGGCATCATTTTCCCCACCGGCCTTCGCCAACCTCACATGCATCCCATAATACAAACCTCATATTTCTTCTTGTACTAATCTGAGCTAAAGGGAGAATAAGAAAGGGGATGTGAGGGAGGTATAACTCTGTTTTTTCTCCTCATTGTTTGGGGGCAGGAAGTGGAAACCACCGTTACTTTATGGGCTACTTATTCTTCCTGTTGTGTATGATCTGTTGGATGATATATGGATGCATTTGCTGTAAGTATAATAGAGTTTTCATTGTATTCATCAATGAATATAAATAACTTTCAATTGCTAACACTATTGATTTTGCATTAGTGGCACACATGTTTATAATATTGATGATTTGAAAGTGATTTTGGACTTAAAATGTCACTGTTTCTGCAGACTGGAGTATTCACTGTGCTACCAGCTACACTAAAGATGGCTTTTGGAACTACATCACGCAGATCGCCACCTGCTCGCCGTGGATGTTCTGGATGTTTCTCAACAGTGTGTTTCACTTCATGTGGGTCGCTGTGCTTATCATGTGCCAGCTCTACCAGGTGAGACGGCCTGCCTAGGCATCATTAAGCCCAGAGTATACTTCGAGGGACCGCGTACAGTACACGTGATGCAAATTTCGTCACCAGAATAGTGCGTGTGTACTGTATGCATGCCGATATACATAATTGTATGTACTCTGTAAGTTGCACGTGCGTATTGAATTTTTGCACTAATCGGTTGTTCCACAAGATGGCAGCACTGGCCCGAGCCATTGTTTCACAGTATAAATCTAAACTAAAGAGATGGAACAACGAGATATGAGATAGCTGCACCTTTAGTTTAAAAAAAATACAGAGACATATTTATCGGTCACAACATCATGAGAAAAAAAAAGTAGCGCTGACAACTTTGAAAACTTTTATAGAGCACATGCGAGTACTGAGAGTATGCTTTGAAAGTCTACGTGTTTGACCGTACACATACGCTAGTGTACGTGCCAAAAAACTAAGTATACTTTGGGCTTGAAAATGCCGTCTTGACACGAAATCCTATAACATACCTTATGGTCACGTTTTATTCATATATTTGAACAGTGTGTGTATTTGTGTGTATTTGTGGTTTGATGTGCATTTGTTTGACTCTTTTGATAGATTGCTGTTCTGGGCATCACTACAAACGAGCGAATGAACGCAAGAAGATATAAGCACTTTAAAGTTACAGCCACGTCCATCGAGAGCCCTTTCAAGTGAGTCCTTTAAAGGTTTAGCTGGGAACAGTTTATCACATGTTAAAGGGAATAAAACTTTAAATCCTGTCATTTACTCACCCTCAACTTGTTCAAAGCTTGTATGAACTTGTTTGGTACTAAAGACATCATTTACTCACCCACATGTCGTTCCATACCCACAAGGCCTTCGTTCTTCTTCGGAATACAAATTAAGATATTTTTTGATGAAATCAGAGTTGTTGTTTTTTTTATCCCCCATAGAAAGCAACGTAATTACCACATTCAGGGTCCAGAAAGGTAGTAAAGACATCATTAAAATAGTCCATGTGACTACAGTGGTTCAACCTTAATGTTATGAAGCGACGGGAATACTTTTTGTGCACCAAAAACAACTTTATTCAACAATTCACTGTCTCCTACACTGTTTACATTGTGTGGACTGTACAGGCTTTTTGCGCACAAAAAGTACCATCTTCGCTTCATAACTTTTAAAGTTGAACCACTGTAGTCACATGGACTATTTTAATGATGTCTTTACTACCTTTCTGGACCCTGAATGTGGTAATTACGTTGCTTTCTATGGGGGATAAAATAAAAAAAAACCTCGGATTTCATCAAAAAATATCTTAATTTGTATTCCGAAGATGAACAAAGGCCTTGTGGGTATGGAACGACATGTGTGTACTTGATGACAAAAATGTAATTTTTGGGCCCTTTAATTGTATGATTCCCGGTACTAACGCTGCTCCTCTGTTTCTCACCTGCAGTCACGGCTGTATGAGGAACCTCATAGATTTCTTTGAGCTGCGCTGCTGTGGTCTGCTGCGGCCCGTCGTGATAGACTGGACCTCCCAGTACACAATAGAGTACGACCAGACGTCCGGCTCAGGATACCAGCTGGTGTAGCGCGGTGAAGGAGCGACAGAGCGAGAGAAGACGGAGCGAGAGGGAGAAGAGGGGAGAGGTTTTCCTGAGGAAGTGCTGCTCACCGGGACCATCTCCTTCACTGAGACTGCAAACCTCACCCAGTCAGGATACGCATGCTGTTATTGGTTACCGTCACCAACTCCACCCGCCCCCCCTGCCATAGACTGCACTATTAGACGCAGGGACGTGAGGAACAGGAAGAGGAGGAGTTTAATGGCTTGTGAAGTGTATGCAGTACAACAAACTCTCCTCGATTTGGTCAGCAGAGACATTTGTGGTTTCTTTCGCACATTGACTTACGTTCGTTTTACTTTTGCTTTCTTCCTGTGATCCTTTTTTTTCAGATGCTTTTAAAGTGATATCAGATCTTTATCGGTCGCAAGTCTTGGTTAAACCTGGAACTTTGTGTAGGAATGAGAATTATCTTAGCACCCGCTGTGCCGTTTGTGGCTTTAAGGAATCGTTCGGCGCATTTTGTCATTATTTGCTCAGTCTCACGTCGCTTTTTAGCTTTCTTTCTTATGTGGAACACAAAAGGAGATGTTTGGAAGAATGTTCACGCTGCTCTTTTCCATACAGTGAAAGTGAAAAGAGCTGCGGCATGATTTTTCTAAACCTCTCCACCAAAAATATGCACACAGGTTTGGAACATGATATGACGACGAGTGAATAATGACAGAACTTTTCCTTTTTAGGTGAACGATTCCTTTAAGCTGCCTTGATTTGTCCGATCATGATCCTGTATGAATGTTTTGACGGTTTGCTATGAATTATATAGACTAAAAACATTCATATGACTAGAGAGAAGCCCTCTTTAAATAATGTGACTTACAACATATTTATTTTAACCTATTTATGTAGTATTTTTCAGAGTCATTTTACAGCATATATGTACATTTGCAGCATGTTTAATAGTCTAGGTGGGAGAATCCTGTGAAACGTGTCAAGAACATGAACCTGGGTTATGTTTCACCCTAAAAACCCCAAAAATAAATGAGAAAAGTATTTTGCGTAAAGAAAACGAAGCCTGTTTTTAATCGTTTTTGGCATTAAAATTTAGTTTTTACACATTTTCCTCCTTAATTCTCATTACCGTAATGCACAAAAACCTCCTCATTACTGTAGTCATTTAAATAGAAAGTTATTTATATTATACTACTTTCAAATCATGCTAATTGTTTTTTTTTGTAAATCACATGGCTGTATTACAACACAAAAAAATGCCTGGATGCATTACGGTAATGAGCGTTGTCGGAGAAATGTGTGGAATTTCCATCAAAATAATGTTACGGTGCAGAACAGTCTTCAGTTTCATTAAAATATATTTGATTTTGGGTTGAAACGTGACCTGGACACGCTTTATGGGATTCTCCCAGATGCCCTCCGAATTTACAAGAAACAATACGCTCGTATGTGAACCTCTATATTTATTATGTATGTGTAGTTTTAGGAAGTGAATACATTTAAATGCTGTTGAAAAGCCATCGAGTGGACCTGATAGCTGTACGAACTTAATGGAAAATGCGTTTATCACGGCGGATTTGTTTTAACTTTTGTTTGTTTTTGTGGCGGCGATGATATTTGTCTGCCTAAAGCAATGCACTGATCTCTTTTGTTGTTGTCGTCGTCGTTCATCGTTACTGAAGAAACAATCTCGCTTTCCCAACGTCGCCAAGGGATCTTCACGTTTACGTAAAGAGGAAGCTCCTCCCCCTTTTGCTCTCCTCCATTTCCTCTTCCTGTTGGTGTGGCGATGTCGTCGCAGCAGCAGCAGCTGACAGGACGAACTGATGTAAAGAATGTGCATCTGTACATAAACGGACTAGATTCATTATTCTGTGAGTGACTTTCGTTTGTTTTTTTATTTTGTCTGTGTTAGTTGAAGCTGCTCCTAATTTTTTTATCTTACCAAAAAGCAGAAAAAAAATCGACTATTATCCAAGTGTATGACTGTAGCTTTTAGTGGCGTCTGGCACTGCTGTGTATAGACCTTTGACCTTGCAAGTCTCCACTGCATGTGTAAAACCTGGACCTGGGGCTCTTATCATAGTGGTCACCCTGCCGTCCCATCCCAGAGACGCCCCATCATCTGTAAATAGTGAATGTTCAGTATTTGCAACTGGGTTTTTTTTTTTTTTTTAAATCCTTTTTTGTTTGTTTTTACATTTTAAACCCAATGTGTGTATCGTTATTGCGTGTCCCTGCGGCCACTTGTATTATATCTGAATGTCCCATTCTCGTTGATTAATATCCAACCTAAAGGGTTTCTTTTGTATGTTTCATTGCTGGGTTTGTTGTACCACTGGATGTACAAATTGTAAATGCCAGAGAAGTAGACGTAACTCAAGAGGGGCACGTTGTGATGACGTCATCACTCATGGACGCGGTCGATTGGGCCCCCCCCATACTGTAATATTCAGATTAGGCACAGTAACAGTCATACATACATGTGACACTGTTTTTAGAGAAGATACTCACATATTGTTCCTATGCCTTTACGGTTTGGCCGGCTGTTTCCCCACCATGTGAAAAGCACATGCTCATCTCCAGTGCCTCAGCTGAGATCAGGACGTCACCCTACTCTGCTTCAGATGTAACTTATTGGGCATGGTTCAATTTTAATGGCTTTATTAATAAAACATTCAAAGATGTACGGTCTGTGCAGTAGTTTTCAATATGGCTGCACTACATGAGGAAAGTGCACTGAAAACAAGTGTACTTCACATTGAACACGTGTAGATGCTTGTAGAATGTAGTGCTCTGAATTATTAACGCCTGGTAAAGGGTGAAAAAAGGCGTTAAAAAAATTCATTGCTGTAAATATTTTACTGTATTAGATTGTTTTTATTATCATTAATATAAATCATTTAAAAAACAATTTTTACATTATGGTAATGTGATTTGGAGGAGGGGGTGTTTAATTGTAACATAACTGCACAATTAATTCCATTTAAAGGTTGGAAAAAAATAGAATTGACCTTGTTTTTTTTAGGACTTTTTATTAATAAAATTGGGATTTTTACAAATTCTCATTACTGTAATACACAGTATTTTATTCTATAAAAGGTTTTTTTTTTTAAATTAAAATCAAACCATTCATATAAAATAATTCTTAATATAAAAAAATTAAATATCAATGTTTTTACATTATGTAATGAGAATTTGCAATGCAAATTTTTACTACAATAAAAGGGATACATTTACAAGCAAAATAAACAAACAAGTAACATTTTACAATAAGGTTCCATTAGTTAACATTAATTAATGCATTAACTAACTAAAAATGAGCAAATAGTTGCTACTTTGTTACATTAGTTATTTTTTAGTGCTATAGTAAAGAAAAATACAACTTCGTTCATATTAGCTCAGGCCCATTAAATGATATTAACAGATAAAACTTTTGATTTTAATAATGTATATGAAATTTACATCAACTCAGATGCTTTAGAAGAATTTCTCATTGTTAATTCATGTTAACTAATGGAACGTTATGGTAAAGTGTTACCAAACAATAATAATGACTCAGAACATCAATATTGCGGCCATGTTTTAGTCCCAGATTAAAATGTGAAAATCACTGCCAGATATTTAAATTTTATCCTAAATAGGTTTACACAGGTCCATTTTTAAATCGCAAATGCGAGTGATATGCTCATTAAAATATAACAAAATTACTTTCTTCTTTTGAAATTCTCTTGAATAATAAAGAGTTATCATTGAGCGTGGACCAGAGCTCCTGCTCCCTGACCGTATCCAAATCCTTTGGGTCCGAAGTTCTTCGCATAACATGCTAAAAAAAGAAAGAAAGAAAGAAGTGAAGCATGAATGTAGTTAATTAGTGAGCGACAAGTCATATGAGCCGAGAGAAGAGAGTTTTGTGTTCAGAACTGATGAACTTTCAGTCTCAAAGAGGTGAGAAAGGTCATCAGATGTTCATCTTTACAGCAGACTACCGTGTCCAAACCAGAGGCGACGCGACGCGCGATAAAGGGTATCTTTTCCATCAGACGGCGACGTCGCGGCTGGAACAACAACACAACGTATGGCAAAGACAGTCTCAGGTACTGTATAAGTGCTTTATTTAATGTTAAAAGCGTCTAAAGTGAGTTTGAATATGACTTTGTGCATCATATGGACAATTCACCTCACATCTTCAGAAGAAATTAAACGAAACAAGAACGTTCTGTATTTTTTATTAATGTTAAACGGTGTAATATTCATGAATTTGATCAATTTATAGTATCAAATAAACATGAATGAACATCACAAGGAATGTAGTTTCAACCAGTTCACACAATTTATCAAGTTCAAGTTCACCAACATTAATCTACTGACTCCCCTGACCGCTTTGACGGACAAAATGACGGATTCAGGGTTATGATTGGTCAGATCGCCTGTCAATCAAACTGCCGGCGAAGGGTCAACTGCTAGTCAAAACTAGCCCAATCGCGTTCCACGGTAAAAATCACTTTCCGGAAGGGTAAAAATCCACGTTTTTGAAGGGGTTCCCCTGGTAAAATGCATTTCAGGGGTTAAATATCATGTTATTTGGTGCCGGACATGAAAAAACCCGCGGCAACGGTGTAAAAGTAGCCCAATTCTGAGGGAAAACCGCGGACTTTGCAACACTGGTCCCCCTATGAATCGGGTCTCCTTCAATAGGTAGTATTTTTAGTGGCTGATTATAATTCCTGCAAAATCACGTTAGGATTTATATAATTTAATATGCGTTATAATGACCATTAATGCCTTTTACATGGTTCAAAAGCTAATATATAACTGAGGCTATAGGTTGTGAAATCAAGCATTTCTCATTCTTACCGTTTTTTCTTTTTTTTTTTTAGTTAGCTTATGTACTAGCATCACAGCACATCTTCCAGATTAACCTGCTAGTTTAACTTATATTATATCAGGTATGTCTTTTGCATGCAATATCCGTTTCCAGTCTGTTTTATTATGCAATACATAGGCATTCATTTTATATTTCATGCATGTTTGTGCACGTAATGTAATAAACATCATATAATAATGGAATGGGTTATAATTAGTCAAGACATCATGATAACCTTTGACCAGGAATTACCACCTGGATCCTAAAGGAGACCCAGTTCCTGGTTTCTCATGTGCTCTTCTGATTGGCTGTGATTTTTGTTTGGCTTCATCACGTCGCTGGAATCTTATCGCATCTGGTAAGGACACGCTGTAAACTGAAACTCTTGATTGATTCCCGTTTTGTGTTTCTTGGTAATCTAGTTCTACAGGTTCTTGTTTTGATGTTGCTTTGTTATCAGAGATATCCTGACAGACAAACAAGCAAGCGCCGGCCTCAAAACCATGAGACACATTCAAAAGCTTGAGAAGTTGTTCAGTATGTGTGACCTTTTCATTCCCACTTCCCGTTCAGACCAGGAGTGTCAAACCCAATTAAACCTTGCATAAGGATCTAGTGCTGACCTTTGCAGTAGATTTCTCCATCTTTCTCCGTCTGTGTGGTCGACTCTAAACTCTTCCCACATTTGGCGCAGCGAAAGCAGTTCTTATGCCACGGCTGGAAGACAAACACGAGAAGAAAAGCATTCCGTCATGAAGCTCAGATAAAGAAAGGATGAGTACAACCAGCTGACATCATCAAGCGCTCATGACTTCCTGGTGATTAAACGGTGAAAGTCAGAAACTGGACCAAATTTCACGCAAAAGCTTTTTTGGCAGAAGATCTCCAGCATCTGCAAACCCTCATGAAGACACTTGAAGTGAACTTTTGAACCCAGTGAATGACACAGACGACGTCACCGTGACGCATATTATCTCGACGCCGTGAGAAATTATGATTCCCATTCGATTAGTCACGTAAAACCTGAACCCACTCTTACTGCAAATATCTAGATCAACAAATAAATCAAGAACACTCCCAGAAATATTTGAATTAATTTCCTCTTGAGCGTAAGTGGGATTGGGAATGCTTTGCTATTATTGTTGTATAACCTTTATTACATTAAAGCGTTAGTTCACACAAAAATTATATTTCTGTCATTAATTCCTCTCCCTCGTGTCGTTCTACACCCGTAAGATCTTCGTTCATCTTCAGAACACAAATGAAGATATTTTTGATGAAATCCGATGGTTCAGTGAGTCTCTATTGACAGCGACACTTTCAATATCCAGAAAGACACTAAAACATATTTAAATCAGGTCATGTGACTAAAGTGGTTCAACTTTAATATAATAAAGCGACGAGAATACTTTTTGTGCACAAAAAAAAACAAAATAACGACTTTTCAACAATATCTAGTGATGAACGATTCATGAAGCTTTACGACTCTTGTTTCGAATCAGTGGTTCGGTTCGGTTCGCGTATCAAACTCCCAAAATCACGTGAACTATTAAAATTTCGAAACGCTCATCACATAACGAAGCCTCGTTTACTGAAATCATGTGACTTTTGCGCTCTGAACCACTGATTCGAAATAAAAGATTCGTAAAGCTTCATGATTCAGTGTTTTGAAATCGCACATCACTAGATATTGATGAATAAAGTCGTTATTTTGTTTTTTTGGCGTGTTGGTCTGACGGGTGTAGAACGACATTAGGGCGAGTTTTTAGGTGAACGAAGGCTTTAATGTGTATTGATACCAGTAAGAACGTAAAAAAAATTATTACTTTGCTTTTAGCCCGCTTTATATTCTTTTTGTATATTTATTGAGCATTAGCTGACACCTAGTTGAATAAAAATTCCCTTTAATTATAAAAAAACTTGTTTTTACTTTAATACATAAAGAATGAATGCCCCTACACATTTCATATGCTACATTCAAATAAAATTTCTAATATACTTTGATAAAAATATTACTTTTCTTGCTTCAAATTGGTTTTTACTAGTTCTAGTAAAATTTCAAAGAATTTCTCAATTTTTTAATTAATAAACAGGGTTAAATGTAGTAAAAATGGTAATATTGAAAACCTTAAATATGCACATTTGCTCATTAATCAGAAAAATCTAATCAGATTTGGTTTTAGCTGAAAAATATTAAGTTATATAAGCTTACTATGGAAGATTGTTTCCGCCACTAAATTTAAAAAAGGTAATTGCGACTTTATCTCACAATTCTGACTTTTTTCTCACAAGTGTAAGTTTAAATCTCGCAATTCTGAGTTTTATTTTTTTTATTTAGTGGCGGAAACAAACTCCCATAGCTTCCAGAATGCAGTGGGTGTTTACAGAATGCAAACATGTGGAGTTGACCTCTGCTCACCTTCCCAGCGCTCATCACCTTCTCCGCCGCATACACGGACTCTCCACAGCGTGCGCACTTCTCCGAGCCGCCGAACTTCTGTGCAAACTTGGATGTGTTTGGGTTGGTGGTGGGTCGGTGAATTTGGGTTCTGGGCAGGAGACGGAGAGGTCAGATGCCGTTTTCTGGAGCTCAGCCTAACGAGCGGCCCTGAATGAGCCGCTTTGTGTTGGCTGGCTATGAACGGGGCGCCTGGGGTCTGTACAGGAGCTCCGCTTACATAATAGATTCTTTCATAACAATAATCACCTGACGGCGGGCTTGAGCACACTAGAGACGGCGGATTTGCAACAAATTGACTTCATAAAATACTCTTACAACACAATTATATGCACCATATGACACATATGCATAAAAATACTACTGTACAAACTATTTATTATTTTACATGCTTGTTAAACGATGAAAAATCAAATCGCTCACTCTTCAGGTTTGATGCCCAGCCTCTCGCCGCGGTCCATATTGAGCGTTCCTGCTCCCTGGCCATAGCCGTATCCCTTTGGTCCGTACTTTTTACCGTAGCAGGACTTGCAGTAGATTTCCTGGTCATGGATGGCCAGTGTGGTGCTGTCCAACCCTTTCCTACAGACCACTGGAGGAGGAAAAACACTGATGTTAATGTTTTTTCAAGAAAATAAACAAGCAAAACTCAATGACATATTGTTTCCGAGGTGTTTTGAGCTGACTTCAGCGTGTTTCTATGCAGCTTTTTTATCATCTTGAAAAAAAAACATACAAAAAGGAATAACACATCTCTCTTCAATTCAGAAACTTCAAAAACAAACATTAGCTCAAGGTATGAGCAATAATAACAGACACGCCACCACTAATAATCTATCATTTTGACTCCAGGATTAGAGGCTAGAATGCAAGTAATATGTTTATCATGTGATTTTGACCGTTTCGTCAGCAGACTTTGGCTTAGTATGGGATATTGTCCCGAAGAGAGACACATGATTTCACAGCAGGGAGGTTAACGCCCTCTACTATTCATTCAGCTGAACAAAACGTCCCTGGATTTCATCGCTCATCATGTAAGAACTTCACATTTGACCACCGAGATCCTAGAAACATCCAGAGTAAATGTGGTGAGAGAGAGAGAGAGAGAGAGAGCACTCATCAACTCATCGTCGCCTCTTTCTAAACAGAATGGCTTTTGTGGCGGCCCACCGCAAGTAAACACCATTCATGTGGGCCGGATTGTTTTTGCCATTTTGGTAGCGGAGCACTAATGTGAAGCATGTGCAATCAAGCATAGAGATCTAACAACAACTTCTGAGATCATCTGTCCTGCAGTGAACCAAGTCAGAAAGAGAGAAATTTTAATTGTTGTAATGAGGGGAAAAAAATCTCGCCAGTTCATTTGTAACATAAAAAAAGTCAAAAAAATAAATAATATTTCGCTCATAGAAAATTTAAAGGATTTTAAACATTGCATTTTTAGCAGCAGTATTTATATAATATATATATATATATATATATATATATATAAATATATATATTTAAAAAAATATATATATATTAAAAATACATATATATATATTAAAAAAAAAATATATATATATATATATATATATATATATATATATAAATATATATATTTAAAAAAATATATATATATTAAAAATACATATATATATATTAAAAAAAAAATATATATAAAAAAATATATATATATATATATATATATATATATATATATATATATTTATAAAAAAAAAAAAAATATATATATATATATATATATATTTATAAAAAAAAAAAAATATATATATATATATATATATATATATATATATTTATAAAAAAAAAAAAATATATATATATATATATATATATATATATATATATATATATATTAAAAAAACATATATATATTAATATATATATATATATATATATATATATATATATTTTAAAAATATAAATTATATATATATATATATATATATATGGTATACAGGTATACAGTGTTTTTTAATAAAATGTATTTATTTTATTGAATTTATTTATATATTTATTTAAAATGATTACATTTTTTTTATTTTTTATTTTGCAGTAATGCAAATCACCATTGAAACTAATGGCAAAATAATATGGAAAACCATGTTTAATTATCAAGGGTCTGTTTCTATGCAAAACAATTTCTCTCTTTTGTTTTTTTTCATTGATTTTGAGTTGGACACATTATCGTGAGTTTAACAGTACAGTGTTATATTTGCTTACTACAGAGGAAGCAGCACTTGTGAAAACTCCTTCCGTCACACTGGACTTCTTCGGCGTGGTACACCGTCCCGCGGCAGGCGCCACATGTGTTTCCTCCACCCCAGTTTGGCATGATAAATAAACTGTGAAGAGAGAAAACACAACCAACTCTTGAGTACTGCAACTTTAAAAGACAGGAAACACATCCATCCTGCAATAGTGCAGAGCTCAAGCTCAGGAAACTGTCCAGGTGAGTGTGAATTAGTGCGTTTCACTACGTATGACCACATACCAGGACACTAAACTTGCCTCGATGGAAATAAATTCCTCCATAAAAACCAATTGCTCCTGTCTGGACTAATAAAGGCAAGCTACTAAACACCCTGGAGACGTCTGGAGACACACCGAGACCGCCCGGAGCAGGACAATGAGGCAAAAACTAAACAAAACAATGTTCTATATTTTGCAGTAACAATGTCTGGAAGTAAAAAGGCAGCAGTCAGACATTTCACAGGATTGTTCAGACAAATAAATGATATCAGTCCTCTCCGACAATATTCACATAAAAAATGCTAAGCGCTCATAAAAAGTATTTGCCACTTCAGCTCTCCAGGAAAACATGAGCAGTAAAATGACATCATAACTAACGTCTTATGAATGCGTTTCTCATGGTTCCACTCAAATGAAGCATTAAAGTAGTGATTACAGACCGAACACATGTCCAGACATGAGAAGACAATCATGTGTGAATGCATGTCTTCTCCACCTTTAAAAGAGTATTAATGTTTATTTTACAGTCCATGACCCTTCGCAAAGACCCGCCCCCTTTAGTTACTGTTGCTATGTCACGCCACACATCATGTTCTCACGCAGTGAACAAATATATACACAAAGAGGACACTGACAAAAAATGAAACAGTTTCATATTTAATATATTGTAATTTTATAAAGAATTTTAAACAATAAATAGCGTCTAGTGTCGCTGCAGCTCCTCGTGAAGCGATCATCTCTTCATACTAGTTCATTTATAGCATCAAATAAACATGAATGAACATCAGAAGGAATGTTGTTTCAAGCGTGGCAAGACGTGAGTACACACAATTTATCAAGTTCACCAACGTTAATCTACTAACTCCCCTGACTGCTTTGTTGGACAAAGTGGCGGATTCGGGGTTATGATTGGTCAGATCGCCTGTCAATCAAACTTCCGGCGATAACTGGGAGGTAACCAAGTACTAATCCTGAACCTTAACACATGTAGCTACCTTCAGTTATCCAGTAGTTTAAGTAAATACACTGTAAGTACATGTAAGTGCACGTACTGTAAAATAAAATGCAACCATATTTTTACCGTGAGTCAAAAAAGTACCATAAAATCCATGGTAATGAACGCTTAATCATGATAGGTAGCTATATAACAGTAAAACGAATATGAATAGTTGCATTGAATAGTTTAAGAAAATTAATTTCACCATTCATGCAAATTACATCTTTATCGATGAGCAAAGTTTGCATAGTTATGCACATTTTATCCAGGCAAATATTAAACAGTTAATACGTAAATATTAAATAGGCAAGTACAAAGATAGATAATAAATGAAAATTAAATAAATATAGAACAAATTTTTTTATCATATTATGTCAGTAGAAAACAAGGCTAATTTTAATATGAGATCGCATCCAAAAACACTTTTACAGGAATTTCGTTGCGTTTTCCTGACTTTTAAATCAAACCTTTGGGAATGAAATCATCAGGAGAATAAACATATTCAAAACAGTTTCTCACACAAACACTTTGATGCGGTTTAAAACTCTTACCTGAGCTTCACGTGTGTTTCCCAGCGGATTCCCAAACTGCTCCAGTGTGTGAGAGCGAACAGGCTGGAATGTCATCACGAAATTACTGTGGAAGAGGAGGAGTGGTTTAACACACACACACACACACACACACACACAGACACTCTGATGACGTCACGCGTAACCGTTTGCTCAACGTACTTCGCGCACTTTGTCCTGTCAGTCACTAAACTAATGTTTAAACACTTAAACTTTTGTAAATATTCACATTCTTTTTCGAGATTAAAATCTCCCGTCGTGTATTTATACACTAAGACTATAAAACTGCCTTTGTGAAGCAGAAAAATAAAGACTGACTGAGATGCTTCACTATCCGTTTATCTTAAACCCGTTTCAGTCGACACTTTGTCTCCATTTTTGATTTATGCTGCCTTTAATGTTTTATTAGACATACCTGATGAATATTAATGATCTTTTCCATTTTAAATAGATGGTTGTAGGCTATTTTATGAAGCGACGGAGGCCAAGAACATTCTGTTAGCGTTAGCATGAGTGGATAATCTCATCAGCTGCGGACACTAGCACAGATCATAATGTCTCTGAATTATCATCATTCAGTGAAAATTAATCATTCTTTTAAGGGAATAAACTCTTAATATGATCTTTCTGGCCTTCTAAAACTATTTATTTTATCTGTTTACTCAATGTACTTTGTAAATGACTACACAGTAAAATCCCCAGAGTTAAATCAACTCTGCTCAGACAACATTTGGTCCCTCTCTAAATAGTGTTAAAGTAACACTCTTCAGAGATTGAATGTCTTTTATCTTCAGTTGATTTCATCTAAGACTGTGGCTGAAGTCAGTTGTAGTTCTTGTGTTTCTCTTTTCTACAGTGATTCTGCTTGTTAACAGCAGGTGTTCATCATTAATGTTCAATCATTGCTTAATTAATTGCTTAATTATCTCATTAACTTTTACTCTGCTTCAGTGTTACTTTAACACTATTTAGAGAGGGACCAAATGTTATCTGAGCAGAGTTGATTTAACTCTGGGGTTTTTACTGTGTAGTAAATTACCTCAGAATTGTAGGCTATATGAATAAATAGGTTGTTATTATTCATTTCTCTTGTCTTTTGGAAAGAAAGAATGAAACAGACCAATTTGAAGTGAATAATGTTGATGGTTCCGCAACAACACACAGACAAACATCATTAATTATACTAATTAAGAGGAATTTCGTTCCGCTATGTGTGAGGTGTGGTGATGAAGAGTGATGAATGACTCATTAAAGCCATTCAGAACATCCTTTAAATTACCCAGCATGCATCACTTGTCCGTATGGGAACCAACCCAGTTAACAGGGAATGTTCTCAAAATGTTCCAATAAGGTTCTCTCAAAGTTATGAGCAAACGTTCTTCCAGTAATATTAATAGAACGTTCGTTCAAAGTGATCTGATCTTTAATAAGATTATCAAAACATCAGCAAAAAACATCATGGAATGTTTTTCCGAAACATTTTAATTGGACGTTAGTCTAAGGTTTTTTAAATATTTTGTTTTTCCAGATGGTTTAGACAACATTCAAAAGTTATTCAAAAATAATTGTGAAAATAGAGAAAACATTCCCTTAATATTTTCGCTAACGTTCACATAACCAAGATATTAAAACATTTAAAAAAAAAAAAACTAAATGTTTTGAGAATAACGTTTATATGGGAATGTTAGCAAAACTTTTCCACACTGAAAAAAATATTTCAGTCTAAACATAAGTTTTATGTAATTTATTTACATAGCAATTTTCCATCCATTTGGATTACATAGTTTTAACATAAACAAACTAATAAACTTAATGTGATTCATATTTGTCAGTCATACGTAAATGAAATGGGTAAGATTTATGTAATAGTTCACAGAAAAATGCCCAGGTTAATTAACACTTTTTAGTGGTCGTGTGTGCGCGCTACTGAGTTAAAGTACAGTTGAAGCAGTGTCAGAGTTAATGAGATCATTAAGTGATGATTGAGCATTAATGATGAACACCTGCTGTTAACAAGCAGAATCACTGAAGGACAGAGAAACACAAGAACTACAAATGAAATCGACTGAAGATAAAAGACATTTAATCTCTCACTATTCATATACTCAACTATTACATAAATCTTACCTATTTCATTTACATATGACTGACAAATATGAATCACATTAAGTTTATTAGTTTGTTTATGTTAAAACTATGTAATCCAAATGGATGGAAAATTGCTATGTAATTAAATTACATAAAACTTAAGTTTAGACAGAAATATTTTTTTGAGTGCATTAACTCATGTGGACGTCAATAAAGTGCACTCATCTTTGACCAACAGTGCCCCCAAAAATGATTTGTACACCTAAATAACACCCAATAAACATAAAATATCTAGTCAAGTGTCATTTTATTTCAAATGCTTTTCAAGCAGAACTTGATCTTGTGTTAAAAACGAGAACAAACGTACTGCACAATCTGATATTTTGGAGTTTTATGTCAGAAGTAGGCTGTCATTTCTTCCAGTTTCTTCATCCAGGCCTTCAGCTGGAATGCACATAACACCAAATATCCTTTAGAAGGAATTTATAGTGAACGGCACAATATTGGAAAGAAAGAGGGAATGAAAAACAGATGTAGCACTCTGTCCTTCCTCCTTTTATGGTAAAACTGGACTGTGGCTGAGGGATGGCACGTGTGTGAGAAATTACACATAAGATTTGCTTATTTAGGTTTCCATGCATGTGTCTGTGTCTGACGTGAGCCCTTTTACCCATGTCACTGCATGGAGGAGCCTCTGGAGGAATGCAGTGTTCTTGATAGCTTATTCAGACACGCCGTCTTGTGAAATACACTCTTAAAAATAAAGGTTCCAAACGAGGCTTTTCACAGCGATGCCGTAGAAGAACCAATTTGGTGTTCTTAGTGTGAAGAACATTATATAGAACCTTTCCATGATTCCATGGATGTTAAAAGTTCTTAATGGAACCTTTATGGAGTTTATTTACATTTTTCAATATCTCCATCCTATTTTTTCACAAAGTTTGACTGATTTTGTGTCATTTTTGGTTTTAGACATGATTGTTTCTAAGAAATCAACCATGTTGCTGAGGTTTACAGGCCTGTAAATGGTGAAATTGCTGTTTGTACAGGGTTTATTGTGATATAAAATGGGTTTCCAGGTGTAATAATGTGTGGACAACATTAATGAGCATTGATATGTTGCCAAGCGGTGTACTGTGTTGGTCTGAATTAGATAATTATAAACTATAATACAGACCACACACATGCTCAGTATTATTAATGCTCACACTTACTGATTTTAATAGTCTTATGCTAACTTGAAGAGACGGTTCACCCAATCATTTACTCATCCTCAAGTTGTTCAAAACCTGTATGAATTTATTTCTTCTGCACAACACAAAAGAAGATATTTTGAAGAATGTTTGTTACCAAATAGTATTTTTCCCCCATTCTATGGACGTTAATGGGGTTTGGTTACCCATATTCTTCAAAATATATTCCTATAGGTTCGGAAGAACTTGAGGGTGAGTAAATTATGAGAGAATTTTCATTTTTGGGTGAACTATCCCTTTAAGCGTCATTCTTATTAAAGGTATACTTTTTTTTTTTTTTCCAAAATAACAAAATTTATATAACGAGTAAATATATCATCAGTCCTTCTTCCAAAAAGTGTGTTTGTCTTATCCTAAATCACTATAGACTATTTTTTTTAGTTAATTTTAGACCTGTGGGGATGGTTTTCGCGGGAAACTCGCACTTGCATGTATGGTCATATCCGTAAATAGAGAAAAGTAGCTCCAGCGGCTTTGACGCGTGTTTATGTTAGTTATCACGAGCAAGAAAGGTTGAAATCACGAACCTCCCGGGAATCACTCGTTTAAAAAACACGGAAGAGTCTCTTGTCAATAAGAGATCGCGATAGAGCTCTAACTGATCTATTCTTCCGCGAATTCACGCAGAGCCGAAGCACAACAAAACAATATTCTTCCGCAAAATGCGTGCAGCTACACAGTGACTTCATATGTTAAGAAACTTTGGCTCTATTTTAACCTTTTAAAAGACAATTATTAAGAATTCACTGAGTTGCTATGATTGGATCCAAATATAGATGTATTAATAAACATTGTGATTGTTTTAATTAAAAAAAAAAAACGGTGAGAAAATTATTAGGAAAGATTTTGGCCTTTGTAGTGGAGATGCTTAATAGATCTGTACATGTCTTTGTATATGCTGCCATCTTGTGGTCGCACAAAATTAAAGTCAACCAACTGAATTATAAAGCAAGGGATTTAACAAACATTGCGTTTTACATATATTTATTTTGTATTACACGTACGACACCTGTGTCCATACATAAAATGATTGAAAATACATCTGACAAACACAAAAGCACCCGATTCATCAGTGCAGCTTTAAACATCCAACAGAAATGTAAACACTGACAGACAAAAATTAACATGTAAACGCTATGAGTTACAGTAAAATAACTGTAAATACTGTACAGCTGTACCAATTACACCCCATGGTGTAAAAGTCCAAATGTAACTCCTGTACGGCTCCAAAAATAATTTATTGCTAGTCTAATAACAATTAACACATAAACATACTTTGTTTTAAACAGTACAGTACTGTGATAATTCCACTTTGCTCCAGTGATTACAGATCATATTCACCGGTTATTCAAGTATGTCTTGGTTTCCTATTCATTTCTCAGATATTAGCATCTCAAAACAGAAAATTACAACCACTATTTTGTTCTTTATCCCCTAATACACGTTTCTATTCACTCATTCATTTTTAGTGGCGAAGGCATCACGTAACAAACACATTTCTAAGGCATGTCGGCTTCACCAATATGGCACTTTTTAACAACCTGTTTTACCTGTGAATTAGTGAAACACTAAACGCAAATGAGCAGATGTGTTTTTCCTCTCAGAGGCCGATCCAGATGTAATTCATGGTCACATTTTTAAATACGTAGTGCTAGAGCTGGATTGATGATTTTAGCCTCTTAAAATACTATAATAAATAATAAAGGCAAACAAAATCAGGCTGGTAGGATTTCAAAATAGCTCAGAAATGGTGTGGGGGAAAACAAATCGAGCCACAAAAGGACGTGTAACAGTGTAACATCACACTACAGACCTGTATTTATCTGCCCTCTTAGTCTGATGTTAGTAAACAGGAAATGTCGATATACGAGAAGTAATTCAAGTAAAATAATGCTGTTTCTGTCTTTGGCACTGCAGCACCACAGAAGCCTGAAAACCAACGACACAACTGCAGCGGATCATTTAATTGGCCGCGGCGTGTCCGATGTCCAGCCTCCTCTGGGCGGAGCCTCTTTTGCGTGCGGCTGGTTGGGTGTTGAGAGACCCGAAAGCTCCAGGTGTCTCAAAGAAAGATTTGGACCCCAGCGCCGCTTCCTTTGGAGTCACAGGAGTCTGAAATAGCGGAAGGGAAAAGGTCAGAAATACTATATAAAATTTTCATACTCTTAACTGTAGTGATGCTCCGAATTTTTTTTTTACCAAAACCGAATTTAAAGTTTTCATTTAGCTGAAAAACGAAAGCGTAATGTGACGAAATCTCATGCCACGACGTAAAAAGCTCTCGTGATATTGCCATGACAGAGTCAAATTAGAAGAGAATATGCCACAGCTACGTTTACATTACGCCTATAGAAATAAAAACCATTCAATTCAACAGTTGCTTCAATCCCGTCCAACACGAGCTGCAGAGTCGTACCGAGTGAAGCAGGAATCACTGATCACGTGACGAGAGAACGGCTGAGTTCACGTTTGTCATGTTGGGTTCGATTAAAACGAACCCTGGCGTGATTGCTCAGTTGGTGCGGTTCATTTGCTGAACTAAGACTGCTGAAAAGATGGGTCTCGGTCCACTTCCAAGCGAACTCAGATGCGGTTCAAATGACATATGAATGCAACACGGACCAAAGACACGTAAACGAACCAAAAACAGGAAGATGAGATCCTTAAAAAGGACAGAAACCTCACGCAAATCTGTTTTTCTTGTTATAGTCGCGAGTTTGCCCATCAGACGCGCGTCTCCACACCGCAGATCATGTGTGTGTGTGACAGAGGGATTCCTGCCGCTGTTTTGAACTTTACACATTTTATAAGCTCTTCACGAGTTGGACAAAAGACCATCATGTTCACACATACAACGAGCGCATTTATCTCAGCACACAGCATTGTTTTGGATGTTCGGTAACTCCGGATGCGTGCGAATATCTTCCAATGTGAAAGCTATCTTAAGCCCTGTTTGGACAGGGAGAAATTTTACGTTGAGATTTTAATCCTGTTCGAATCTGCCATGTCAGTGTTTTTCGCTCATGATCAATTCCAGAGCAAATGACTTACTGTTTCGGCTGGAATCGAATATTAATTTTGGGTGCATCAATACAAACCGTATGCAGTACACTGACCTGTGTTTGTGCTGGCCGAGGACTGTCTTGTACTCGTGGTGCGTTTGGTGAGAATGTGGCCACTGGTATTCTGTGCCCATGATGTTCAGAGCTGCTCAGTGTTTCAGCCACATTAAACGCCCCTCCTGCCATCACAAACGAGGCCGGAGACAACATGGTGGGCACGCTGAAACTCAAGCCGCCGCTGGCAGCCCCTTCAGCGCTGGAGGAGGGCACTGCACCGGCAATGAGCGGCGATGGCACCAAAAAATACGGCATAGCTACAGCGCCTTGTGCGTGTCCCGCTGGCATGAGGAAGTTCAAACCGTTCAGACCTACAGAAAACAGTAAAGAGAAACTTTAGAGTGAGCGTGCGCTCAAACCGGAGGTCACAGACACTCAGGTGTTCATTTACCTGCTGTGTTTGGAACATAGAGGTAATGAGAGGACAGCAAGGCGTCTTTGGGACTGGATGCTCGCGTTTCTTCATCATTCATCGGCCCAATCGAGGCCTCGTCCCACGGGGAACCTTCTCGAGAGCAGATCGGAGACCTCGAACTCTCAGTCTCACCCTATGAGACATTCACACATGTTAGAGATCATATATATATATAAATAAACAAAATATGAGCTGATGCTGATCTAATTTTACAGTAAATAATTTATTTTATTGTGTTAATGTTTTCTTTAATAGTTTGTTTTGTGTTTTATTTTTAGCTACATTTTGTACATGAAAATTGCTATGCAAAAAAGTTATGACAAAATGACATTGTAATATTTTTTTTAATATATATTTTTAATATTAAAACGCTATTTTGTCAAACAGTTCAGTTTATTCAAAATAAATCTGTACAAAACTTTAGCTTTTTTATTTTGTTTTTATATTCTGAGCTGCACTTTGTGTATGAAAGGTACTATACAAATAAAATGTTATTTTTAAATTAAATATTTGAAATAAAATAACCCACAGAATGTTTTGCTAAAATGTGTATATGCACGTATGTAAGTTTCACCGTTTCACTTTCTATGGACGAAGAGCGTTTGCCTCGTTTAGCTGCCTGGTCATCTTCCTCTTCCTCCTGTCTCTCTCTCTTTGGATTTCCCTCCTTGTGGCCTGAGACGGGTGACCTCTGGTTGATGCTCTCGGGGACAGGTCCGCTGTACACCATGAGCAGGGGTGTTTGCGGCAGACCGGACAGGTACGCTAACGTGTGAGGGGCGAACTGGGCTGAGACGGGCAGTGACGCATACGGGACGTCAGCTTGAAGAGGCGCTGCCAGTCCGGTAGAAGACACTACAGGGCTTCCACTGCAAATGCACAGAACACAGTAGTTCGTGATCAATCAAAGGTTCGAACCCACAAACTTTCAGTGACCAGCTCAGATTCTCACCCAATGCAGTTTATAAGTTTGAAATATGTGGACATTTCTGCACAGGTGAACTCACCTGTCTCCAAACTGCAGTCGGCACACGGCACTGTTGTTCACACTCTTCCTGGAGTAATCCACCGGCTCGTCTGACCACACACCCATGAAAAACAACACATTAAACTTCAGTTACATCAAATGTCAGTGGCGCACTAACATCATGGTTGCATTTCTCCTCTTCTCTAGCTTGTTTCCAAATCTAGTTATCTAATAAACCTGGCGTTGTATGTTACGAATATTGTTGGATCTTGCTTTTGTTCCTCTTTTCTAAGTCGCTTTGGATAAAAGTGTCCGCTAAATGAATAAATGTAAAATGCGATGCAGTTCTCACCTGCAGAATGTCTGTGAGGTGTGCTGGGGGCGGAGCTTATCAGTCTTTGATTGACAGGAAGGGCTGGAATGACCTGAAAGGAGGCGTGACGTGTCAACTTCTCCCGGCGTTCCCCGGCGACCGTGACGGAGGAACTGATCTGAGCCTCTGAGACCCTCATTTCATCTGAATCTTACATAAAGAAAAGACAAAAATCACAATAATCATACTTAAAAAGCTATTTTTCAAGTGTTTAAACAGGACTTACCGTGGAAATCGGCAGGTCCGATCCATTTGAAGACGGGTTTACGGCTCTTTTCTTCTCTCACGTGAAGTTTCTTGATCAGATTCAGGCTGGTCAGGACATTAGCGATATCGTACAAGCGTCGTACCTTAGCTAAACAAACAAAAGAGATTGTGAGCTACACTAAATCAATAAACATACAAAACATTCTCTTCCATATATGAGAGTTCAAAATGATTGATGTCTTACTTTTATACTTGCTGTGGCTGGACTCATCCTGACCCTCCTCGATCAGGATCTTAGCAGCCATATCGAGCGTGACCGTCTGTGTTTTGGACACCAGGAACAACATGACAAACTTCTGGCTCATGATGCGAAGCGATTTATCCTTCCGTCGGCTGGAAGCCGCTGTATGAGAGAGAAACTGCGCTTACAACACTGGAAAACATGTGAAAGTTGTTGTTTCACTCTTTAAAAACAAGAACCACACAGCAACTTAAGAAACGGTGAAAATGCTTCTTGATAACAAGAGGCGAAATTATGCAGTGGCGTTGAAACAAACACGACGCAAGATATGAATAAATTTGACGTGACTGGCAGGAGAAAATCAGAGATGGTGGATATGAGGAATGGCATCATTGTTGGTGAATTGGCTGGTCGAGTGACTCCTGCCCTCATGACGGGACAGTAATAAGCTTTTGTTAGGAAGGAAAGCTGTTGCTTAGCGACAGCGGCCACATGGGAGAAGAAGCCAGCAAACACAATAACCACATTAGAGGTTCCAGACAAGGACAGCAGGACGTGAGACGGCTTCATTTCTTCATGAAGTCATCAAACTCAAAGATATCCATTTAAAAGCTCACTTGGCGAACAAATATATAGTGAATAAATATTGATATGAGCCACTTGAGTGCAATTACACTCAAAAAAAATTAAATATAAACAAAATGATCAACACAAAGACCTGGAAAGCATTGCCTGAGACGCTGTTGAGACTCTAATGGTGTAGTGGTCACTATGATTTGTAACAAATAGGGAGCAACGTAAACCGTGCATTCGTCATTAGTCAGTCATGACCTTTTTTTGTGTCTCATACTATAAATGCAAACTAAATACTTCTAGAGGAATGTGTGTGTCATACCGTGTGTGTTTTGCATGTGGTGGGCGGCATACGGACTGCTTCCGTCTCTCTGGTCCATCTGCAGATGGTAGCCCTGCTCTCGGCCCGCCTGATGGAGTTCCTGCAGGGTCTGCGGCAGCTGCGAGCGGCCGTGCCACACGTACAGGTTCTTCGCCATTCTGCTCACCAGCATCAGAGACTCCAGCACATTCACGATGTCGTAGATGCGTCGCCTCTCCACGCCTGCGTCACAGAGACGGTCAGACACTATGGTAACACTTTACAATGAACAATACTCGGGGTTCCTACATATCTTCCATACTCAAATTTCCAAACCGCTCCTTTATCTGTTGCTGGTTTGAGTTATGGGAAAAGATAAAGTACTTTGCGTCAAGAAAATTTTATATAAGAGAAGGGAAACTATTGGACCTGGAAGTGCAAGTTCCAATACTGCGTTGGAACCCTGAATTTTAGAACTTTTACAGTATTTATTTATTTTAATTAGTGTTCATTTAACTTTCACTACTAATACATTATTAAAATCAAAAGTTGCATTTGTTAAAAAGTTGATTTGAATCATTGATGGTTCGCAAATCAAACTGCCAAAGTCACGTGAACTATTGAAACTGCAAATCACTTATGACGTAACGAAGCCTCGTCTGCTGAAATCACGTGACTCCGGCGCTCCGAACCACTGATTCGAAACAAAAGAGTCGTAAAGCTTCAGTGTTTTGAAATCATTCATCACTAGATATTGTTGAAATACTTTTTTTGGTGCACAAAAAGTATTCTTGTCGCTTTATAATATTAAAGTTGAACCACTGTAGTCACATGACCTGTTTTAAATATGTTTTAGTATCTTAAAGTGTTCATTATCTGTCAATAGAGACTCACTGAAGCATCAGATTTCATCAAAAATATCTTCATTTGTGTTCTGAAGATGAACGAAGATCTTACGGGTGTAGAACGACATGAGGCTGACGAATTAATGACAGAAATGTTATTTTTGTGTGAACTAACGCTTTAATGCACGGTGAACTAAAATGAATTATATTTTTTACTAACATAAACAAAGATTATAAATGCTTTAAAAATATATTGCTCATTGTTAGCTAACTAAAGTTAACAAACGCAACCCATTTTATATACAGAAATGATGGGGTTGATTATGTTTAGGGTTTTTTTTTCTCTTACCCAAACGCGTGGCCACCTCATCCAGAGAAATGTTGATGCTCTCTGAATTTTCGGGGTAATCAGGGTACAAGGCCAGAAATTTCTGACACAAAAGCCCCAAACTCTTCTGTTTGCGACTGGGTCTCCTCTCAGAATCGTCTAAAGCTTCATACTGAAATTAAGAGAGAATGCAACGTCTGAATATATTTAGATGATATCAGATATTCATATTAAATGAATAAATACATTTCAAAACAGTATCTCTTCGTACCTGACACGAGTCATCGAGCTCTTCCTCTTCCTCCTCCTCTACAGCTTTCTCTTCATTTTCGATGGGTCTGAAGAGGGTTTTCTTCATCTCTCGGTCGCGGATATCTGGGCTCGCGGCGCTGATCAGCATCTTCAGGTTGGCTGTTGGGGTCCAGGGGTCCGGATGGGCCCTCTCAGTGTGTTTAATGGGGGTTATATGGGCGATATCCGGGCTGGACACTTTCCTATGTCCGTTCACAGTTACGGTCACAGACTCGGACTTCAGTGGGGTCGTTTTCCTTCTGTCCATACAGATGTTCTCCTGAAATCAGGGTGTAAGTTAAACATTACCATACAATTCAAACGAAAATAATGCATTAATTACAATCAGATCATCTTACTTTATGGTCATTCACGCTGCCAGTATCATCTGAGCTTGTTTTATTGACTAGTGTCCTCACACTGAGCAAATCCTTTAAAGTTAAACACTTCATCTCCATCTTAAAAAAAGAAAACTGGATTAGTTATAATCAACACATTTAGACTATTAGTAACAATGTTACTACATATGAATAACATTGGTAAGTTCATATTAACTTATGTTGATGTTATATTTTAATTTAACTTAATGAAACGTGTTACTAATAAGTAAGATTGTATATTGAATATTATATTACTACTGCATTAAATAAGAAACATGCGAGTAAAAAAGTGATCTGATGAGGGTGGAAAGATTTTGGCGCAAATATCTTCACCAGTTGCCTAGTAACGAGATTCTCATTAGAGATAACACTCGTTAAACTTAATAAAATAATTTATATTTATATTATTATCACAATATTGTTTATATATATATATATTGTTTTGGATTATATCGTAGGCACAAATATGCTTGTAATATATCAATTCTCCCATATAAATCCTCCTTTTTTCTTAATATTTGAATACCGCTAAAACGTTTGTCAGTAAAAATCAAACTTAAACTCAAGTTAAATAATTTACATTATTTTTTATGTATATTATAGAAGATCTAACGCTATTTTCTTACCTTAAACTTCCGTCCTTGGAATAAAAAAATCCTAAAACCGTAAATAAGGTGATCCTTCCTTTTCCTCCTTATATGAACATAATTTTCTCTCTAAATCTGAGTTTGTAATCTTCTTATTTCAGTCGTAGTTCTGGTCAGGCGACTATGAATCACCCGCTAAAGCTTGTTTTCTGGCGCTCTGGAACTCTACACCCTCTCAGCCAATCACGACAGCGCTATGCAAATATACCGACGGTGATTGGCCGAACGAGGAGGAAATTCCTCACGGCGACCGTTGCAGCCAATCAGAGCGTCGTTCTGGCCAAACCTGTGGGGGGTTGTTGGCGGGGCTGTAGGCGCGCTCTTGTCTCCTCAGCGTCTACGGTTATAGGAGGCGCGCGTGAAGTTTATAAGGCTCAGAGGGGACATAATTAATCGACACATATCATTAATTGTCATTATATAAATGCCGAATGTCTCATGGCAGCTTTAAATGACAAGTTCAGGCAAGAACAAAGGTGAGTGATAAAGGTAGTGTTTTGGCGCGACTGAGGGCTTTCTCGCGGGAAGGAGTGTAATATGAGAGGACACCCCACACCCACTAACACCACATATGGATGCTTTTTAAAGCCATAGTTATAGGATTAGATTAAATAAACTATCTAATAATAGCCTTAAGAAATAAATAAATCATATATCTTGCCGTAAAGCAACAAATTAACCGTTATAAACTGAATAAATTTAAACGGTGTCATAGTTAATATGATACGTCACCCATACATTCATACAAACTAAAGTTCAAAACTAGGATTTGTAAAAACAGACCAATACCATATATTATTCATTCACATATATATATATATGCGTTTTTGACTAGTTATGTGTGGTTTTCAAGCCTTTTTTGCTTAATAAAAATCTATGTTCAAGGTATTGACACTGAAAGCTGAGCTATGGTTCCATATAATCAGGGCTGGGTGGGTTAAATTATTTCACTAAAATTTTATCTCACAATTCTGACCTTTTCCCTCAGAATTGTGTGATATAAAGTTGCAATTGCGAGTTATAAAGTCAGAATTATGAGATATAAACTTGCAATATTGAGAAACGTCAAAATTATGAGATATAAACTGACAATATTGAGAAAAGTCAGAATTATGAGATATAAACTCACATACTAAATTCACAATTGCAAGAAAAAAAGTCAGTATTGTAAGTTTATATCTCCAAATTTTGACTTTATAACTTGCAGTTGTGAGTTTAAATCTCGCAATTCTGAGAAAAAGAAGTCAGAATTGTGAAATGCAAACTCAATTGTGAGGGAAAAAAACAAATTGTGAGAAAAAGTTGCAGTGACGAGTGAATTATAAAATGACTCACAAAACATGAAAACAGTCGTGGATCATCAGGTCATGACAGGACAGTTCAGTTGACATTTGGGCAATTTTTTTTTATAAATTCAGTCATTTTATCTTGTTCAGGACAGAACTAAATAATAACAACATTTTTATGATCCTCTTAAAATTATTAAAATGTTGATGAAACTTAACTCCACTTTTTCAGACGGTCAGAGTCAGAGAATCACCAATCGCTGTTTAAATGACATTAAAACTCAAAGTAATCACTTTGGTAATCTAAAACACTTTTCAGATGTAACTGTAATCTGATTACCACCCATTTAAAATGAAACTGTAATGAAACATAGTGACTCAAATTTTGTATTTTAAATACGTTACTAAGTTACTTGTATTTCGTTACTCCCCAACCCTGACTATAAGATAATATAAGTTCCATTAAAATCCATATAAGATGTAATTTATCTTAAAATTGCTTTATGCACAACAAACAAAGTCTTGGGTTTGTCTTCAAATGTCATTTATATGTACAGATTAGTTATTTATGAGGCCACTGAATACAGTTCATTTATAATTATTCAGTGAGTGGCAAGTCAAGTGGATGAATCACATTTGCATGATTATGCAAAATTGGAGAGAAAAGTTGAATTAATTTTTTTTTTTTAGACCAACACAAGCTTGCAGACAGCACGTATTAAACACCAGAGTCTGGGATTGTGCCATGTAGGTCAAATAAAACAGTGTGAAAAGAGTGTAAGCTGGAGAGACAGACATGTACAGGAAATGAGTTTGAGGTCCACAGTCGGGCGAAAGAGCTGAACGTGAAGCTAGCATACAGTAATACAGCTGACATTTTTGTTCACCCAAAAATGAAAATTAGCCCATAATTTCAACAATCAAGAGTTAAATGTCAAATGTCACCCTGGCGTCGGATCGGTTTTGTGAACGTGCGTACGGCCGTTGCCGGAAGCCAGTGATTATGGTTATAAAGTTTTAGAGCTGCTGTCCGTAATGTTTTTTTTTTGGTTAAAAATAATCCAAAATAATATTTTTCTCCTTACGTTAGCCTGATTCACAACGGTAAACTTGTGATTATCTTTTATAATTCAAATGGTATCGATGGGTTTCCGTGGGGAAATTCGAGCACGCAGCCGCTCGCAGTGGCAGGTTTCAAACAGAGATGGCGACAAAGAGGCAAAACTGAGGGTGCGTTCACACCTGTCATGTTTGGTTCGATTAAAACGAACCCTGGTGCGATTGCTCAGTTAGTGCGGTTCATATATGAACG
Organism: Zacco platypus; assembly: GCA_038088235.1. Lineage (NCBI taxonomy): Eukaryota > Metazoa > Chordata > Actinopteri > Cypriniformes > Xenocyprididae > Zacco > Zacco platypus. The sequence continues at coordinate 2,460,240 of CM076066.1, read as the reverse complement.
CTGCCATCCGAACCCTGGTGCGGACCGAGTGCGCTAAAAAGATGGGTCTCGGTCCGCTTCCAAACGAACTCTGGTGCGGTTCGATTGATTTATGAACGCGACACGGACCAAAGACATGTAAACCAACCAAAAACAGGAAGTGATGTCACAAGATGCGACGCTACAAGTCAGCTGATTCGACGACGCGGAAAGATCGGTGTATCCAAAATGAGTCGAAGGCAAACGTGGAGCAACGAGATGTACAACAGAGGAAATCCTGGTGCTGTTTGAATGTTTCGAACATTTTATGAGCTCTTCGTGAGTTCTCAGCTGGTAAAAATAAAGCATTTGTACACGCATAAAATGATGGTGTTTAATCCAGAACACAGCGTTGTTTTGAGTGTTCGGTAAGCGAGATCCGTCGTGAAATATACGTCATAAAAGCCGACCAATCAGGTTTTGACCGTATCCCTACGCCTTTGGTTCGGTAACTTTAGGTTCGCTGTTAAAAATGCCAGTGTGAACGCTAAGCGGACCAGGACTATATGATCTGTTTTTGTTTTTTGTTCTGGACCAAACGAACCGAACTACAAGTGTGAACGCACCCTTACAGACCGCAGCTTTAAAATGTATATTTTTCTCAGTAAAACACATCGCTTTGCTTCAGAAGGCATTTATTAACTCACTGGAGCCGAATGGATTACTTTTATGATGGATGGATGCGCTTTTTGGAGCTTTAAAAACTATTCAATGGCAGGATATTATTTAATATAACTCCAATTGAGTTCGACTGAAAGAAGAAAGTCATATACACCTAAGATGGATTGAGGCCGAGTAAATTATAGGATCATTTTCATTTTTGGGTGAACTATTCCTTTAAAAAGTTTCCTAGACTTCCATCTTATGATTGTGATAAATTCATATCCTTCTTTAAAGTAGCACTGCCATTTTCCTTTTGCTGTAAAAATGTGAAGCGCTAACTAGTCAAGAGATATAACCAGGTTATGAATCAAAATGAATGAATGAGGCGTCTGTGATGAAGACATTCTTTAATCAGCATTTACACATTTACATAATGCGTTTAGTAATTTCTTTCACTCTGCAAAACAAATATTGTTGAATATTTGTAGATTGGTTAAAAAGGTAGGGATTCTTATTAAAGCCAATAGTAACCAAACAACCCATAAAAACACACATTGTAAATTTTTACACATTAATTTCTGACTTAAAGCAATCATAATAATGGTAGTATTAAGACTTCTTTTGGCGAAGATGAGTGTATTATGATAAATTGTCTGCAGATCCTATGATGCGCTTGTGGCTTTCTGGAGCAGCTGGAGCATGATGGGATACACTGGGGCAAACTCCTTCCCCTGCCTGGCTCGGACAGACTGCACATATGCCTCCAACGCCCCCCTGCAGACAAAGGAAAGTCAAATGTTAATTTCTTACTTTCGCGGATTACACAAAAGCTGCTGTTTTTCCTTCAGAGCACCACTAGAGGATGCCGAAGTTGCACTAAGAAATTATTTTCTCTGGCCAGCTGCATAAACTACTTAGATTAGTCTTACAGGTTAGTTATGTCATTTTTTCTTCAAGACTGGTCATTTATTTTTTATGTCAATTACATAAAAAGGTATATTAGACTAATCTGAGTGCGATAAATAAGGCTGATTACAATTAAAAAAATATTATGTGAATATTTGTAGATTTGATAAAAAGGTAAGGATTAAATGAATTGCATCAATGAGAGTCTTAACTTAGTTTAGTTAACTTTTAGGTTTAGTTAACTTAGTTTTCTATGGTTAGAGATTATTAAAAATCATTTTATACACTTTGCACTCACAAAATGTAATTTCTAGCAAATGGAATATATTAACTTGTCCATGATTTTTTTTATTGGTCAGGAAATATTAGGGAATTTTAAAACTGATTTCCAGGTCTGATAAAAAGTTATGGAAATTAATAAAATCTTTAGAAGCCATGAAAAAATCATGGGTATTTTCATAGTGAATATATATATTTCTAGTAGGATACATGAATTGGCTCAACGTCATTGCTGTTTCTAATTGCAATCTCCATAAAATAGATTAAAAACATTAAAATTCGCTGCTATTTTCAAGTTTTCTGTGATTGTGGGAACCCTGACATTTCTAGTTTGTTTTTCAATGGCACTAGTATGTTAGATAAAAGGTCAAAGAAGAGAAAATTAAACTACTAACCATGTTAAAAAGCAAACAAGCGTTAGTCCTCCACCAGAGGATGTCACTGGGAAGGTTTATTGTGGAAGTGGTGGCATTGGAGCCACCAATTGAAGCTGCCATGGATCTTACCTAATAAGGGTGAGCCGATCCTTCTCTGACGGGTGGTCATCCAACCACTGAGAGTAGCGAGAGATCGACCACTCCGCCCTCTGTGTATAAGAGAAAGCTGTATTAGTGGTACATAAGAGCTCTACAAATCCGCCCATGCTAAAGCTATTTTAGAGAACCCTCATTTTATAAAATGGCCCAAAATATCTTCATCTTTTCCAGTCCGAGCACTCAAAATGAAATGTGTCATTTAGCAAAAGCTTTTATCTAAAGCTGCTTACAGTAGGTCAATCACAGGGACAGTCACGATGGGGCAACTTGAGGTGAATTGCCCCGCTCAAGGGCATAATAAACAGGATTTGACCTCAAAAACCTCCTGCTTGCTTACACCCGAACCTAAAACCTCAATCCTTGGGGATTTATAACCAAGAGGTTTCCATCTCTCTACATTAGCGCGTGTGCGTACCTGATGTGGTGATTTGAGTTCGGCCGGGGCACGATTGAACAGGAAATGCAATATGGTGCTGTATGGAATCAAATCTCCCAGCGCTTGACTGCTAGTGATGTGCTCACTCGTTTGAAACAGCAGCGGCCTGAAACAGAGACAGACAAATATATTCATATTCTCTGCAAATCTCACACCGAGTGTAATTTAGAGCCTGAAAGATTTGGAAGGTAGGTGCATATGCAAAAATGTCCAATAAAATTCAGCAAATGTTTGTGACATGCTAAAGTGGAGCTCAAATGACATCCTCCAGCGGGTTCGTGGCAGATATCTACTCACTGCTGACAAGATGAGAATGATATTTCATTGAAATCTGGGATTTATTTTTTGTGCTAGTGCAGTGCTTGAATACAATATGAGGTCGTACAGAGTATTATTTTAAATAACTTTGATTGCACCGCTATTTCAATAAATGGAAAACAATGCATTTTTCAGGTTCACCAGCCAAAAATCACACTTAGGTAAGTAAAAGCACACCTCATCTCAACAAACTGAGGTAAGTACAGCTTGTGCGGTGTATGAATACAACATAATGACATAGTGAATCTTATTTTAAATCATTTTAATTGCACCACATTTTTCATAAATGAAGAACAATGCAAGACTATATTCTATATATATCCGGACTATAAGCCGGAAATCGTACATCCGATCGATTGGGTAAGTAAAAGCACACCTCTTCTCAACAGCTTGTGCAGTCCTGCTTGTGCAATGCTTGAATACAAGATAATAAAAGATTATAAAGAGGACCTATTATGCCCCTTTTACAAGATGTAATATCAGTCTCTGGTGTCTCCAGAATGTGAATAATCATTTATTATCGCTTGTCAAATTTGCCCCCATTTGCATGTGAGCAAAAACACTCTGTTTTTGTGTGTGTCCCTTTAAATGCGAATCACTTGAATGAATGATTCAGTGACTAGGGCTGTTGTGATGACCACAATATTGTAATATCGCAATACTGAGAATCCAACCACAGAGAAAGGAAAGCAACTGTAATATTTTTCAAAAGACTATGCCTTTGTTTTACACTTCATGCATGTGTATTGAAAGTTTATAATGATAACATGAGTGAAGAATGTTATTGTATTTTACTTAATTAAAACTCATAATTGTGATTTGTAAAGAGACTCCACTAAACAGGCTGAGAGTGAGAGATCGACTGAGCGTGTGTCATATATACACGTAAAAAAAAGTTCACCATGTCCGAAGAGAAAAGCGAAATCTTTGTCGTGTCATTGTTTAACTTTATTCTTCATTTCATATTTCTATATTCAGAATTTTACATATAATACTGATCAGATGGAGCATCTGTGCCACTTTTGCAGTGATAAGATGGATTTTATTAACACCGATTTCAATTGATTGGTAACAATTGACAACAATTGACCCTTCGCAAAGACCCGCCCCCGTTAGTTACTGTTGCTATGTCTGACACGCCACACATCATGTTCTCACAAAGTGAAAAATACATCCCGGAGCAAAGAGGACACTGACCACACGTCTACAGATATGAAACAGTTTCATATTTAATATATCGTAATTTTTTAAAGAAGTTTAAACAATAAATAGCGTCTAGTGTCGTGACAGATCGCTGCAGCTCCTCGATCATCTCTTCATACTAGTTCATTTATAGCATCAAATAAACATGAATGAACATCAGAAGGAATGTTGTTTCAAGTGCAGAAAGACGTGAGGACACAACTCCCCTGACTGCTTTATCAGACAAAATGGCGAATTCGGGGTTATGATTGGTTAGATCGCCTGTCAATCAAACTGTTTGCGAAGGGTCAATTATTCATTTTCATTAATAAAGTAAGAGTCTTCATTTAGATCTATGCATTTATGAAAATGTAGCTCATTTTGTAGATTTGGTTCATTTTGTAGATAAATTAGCTCATTACTGTATGGTATTGTGAAACTTTAGCGGGTATATTATCGAAAGATACGTTTATGGTGTCGTGACAACACTAGCCTCTACAATAGTGCTATGGAAAGCATCAGCAAAAAATCTTTCTCATGTGAAGCCCAAATCAACACAGGAAAGGTCACAAGAGTCACAAGATACCTTCATGAACTACAAATTAAAGTGAAGTAAAATATGATGAATATACAGGCTAATATAGTGCATGTAGAGAAAGAGTTCATTTCTCTAGCGAACTAACAAGTTGTGGACACTGAAGGGCATTTCTGAGGTAAAAGTAAAGTAATGCGTTCAACACACCTTCAGTTGTTCATTTAAGTTTTTCTGTAACTAGTATTAAAGAGGAAGAGATGATCGCGTTCACTCCGACTCCGGTTTAAACTGAGGCGCTTATACAGCGTCTGTCACGCAAGAGCGACAAAACCGCGTTTGTTTTGAATTATGTGATGAAAATGGACAGAATTTGTGGGATGAGAGTTTGTTTCAGAACAGAGATTATTCCAATTATTGGTGGTTAAAAGTGTTTAATGGGCTACAACTCTGTATTCGTTGGTACCGAAGCGAAAGACGCGTGCCGAAATTTTCATCTTTCCTCAGTGGATGTCAGACATCATTTTGCATGCTTATGCTTACGAACATTGAGTAAAATAAAGTTGCTAGTGGGGAAGCAGGGCTTGCTCATGAGGGATCAAGGCACTGCAGCCTGTCTCAGAGCTGGCATAGATGGCAGCGGTTTAATTTGATTAGCTGTCCTGTGAGACCTCACTGGTGTTTATTAGACCGCCTGGAGGAAGAACAGAGAATGCAAGCTGCCTGAATCAAACCTGTCAGTAAACCTGAAAGTTAAGGTGCTCATAACAAGAGACATCAGTTCATAGCTGACCATTTCTAAGAATTTGTTCCAAGAACAGCGAGAAACGAAACATTAACGCATCATTGTCACATGTGCACACAATGCAGCTTTGCAAAGAGTCTGAAACAGAAAGAATTTTAAATGGTGGAGCAAGTTATTGCATCCTAATGAAAGATTACAAAAGACGAATAACGTGCTTCAATAAACCCAAGAATGTGGAGCCGTTTTGAGCCAAACAACAAAGGAGCAATGTAAGGTGAGCATTAGAGTATTATCCAGACGGATAATTTGACACTGACTTCTCAGCTAATCAGATGAGCATCTCCATTAATAACCTTCCTTTCTCTCTCTCTCTCACTGTTAATTAACAGCAATTTTCAGAGGGAAGACTCCAGGCGACCTCTTAGTCTCAGCGGGGAGAGGATGAGAACAAAGGATAACACAAAATTGAGAGAGTTTGTGTGAGAAATACACACTAAAGAATCACTCAGTGAGCTGCGTGCAGTCAGTCGAGGACAGGAAGATGAAGTCACCCGACACTATCCAGACCGTAAATAAAGACTCACCTGAAAGATCGCAGGAGACGGTACGCCTTCCCCAAGTCTGACACCCGTCTGCAGAGAGGAGCCACGGCCAGCTCCATCTGTAACACATACACATGGGATGTTAACTCACAGAAGCAGATGGAGTCAATGCTTTGTGAAACTTAAACATGGTGCCAACCTGATGTGACTAAAGGTACCATATTTTTTACTTTAGCCATGTTTCCACCGCTGGAACTTTCTCTAGGAACTAGACTTTTTGACCCGCAGGGACTAGGGTCTAAATAAAGTTCTGGGTAAAAATTCCTCCCTCAGAAAGTCCCTGCTCAGGAGGTAGTACTTTTTAAAAGTTCAGCAACTTTCGGTGGTTTGATTTGGCTGCTGAAAATGCTGATTGGTTGAGTTGACTCCACGCTACATTTCATTTCAGCCATAATTTTTAAAAGTGTGTGTGCGCAGTAAGAGGTGTTTGCTATTCGAATCAACATTGGAGTTTCAAAATTACGACCGATGGACCGACTTAGGCTTTATTAAGCTTATATGCGGAGAGCAAAATCCAGCATGAGCTGGAAAATCGTGTGCAGTCTTACGCCACCGCTCTCATCTTCACGGTAGTTTAGCAGCGGGGGGAACAGTTCCTGGTACAAATTGTTCCGGGTAAATTCGGTGAAAACTGATTTTGAGAGCTACAGTGAATTTTAAGTGAATAAATGCTTAAATTTTGCTCTGTTTCTTAAAGCAAGCTAATGTATGACCTCATTTAAGACATCATTATTTTGAAGTTGACAGCCCCATGTCCCATATACTTTGCGTTTTAGAGATGAAAGAAAATTGGATACAGATCTGAAACAACATGTCTGAAACAAATGACAGAATTTTCATTTTTGAATGAATTATTTAGTCTAAAAAGGCATCATATATTTGATATGAGAGCTACAGTGAATTTTCTATGCATAAAGTTAACGCATGCTCTAGAAGGACCACTTTTATGGTGTTTTTTTGTTCTTTTGGAGCTATACAGCCACAACTCCAATATACTTAGCTTCATGGATGAACAAAAAGTTGAACATGGATTTGAATCAACATGAGCATGAATTTTCACTTTCAAATGAATTGTTTGGTCTTAATTCATTTGAGACCTACAGTAAATTTTCATTGATTAAATTTTGCTCTGTTTCACAGAAACGTAACGTACGGTATTTTGGAGCTTGACAGCCCAAGTTCCCCTTTGTTTCATGGATGAAAGAAAGTTGGATGTAAGAAAGTTGGATGTGAATTTGAAACAACATGAGGGTGAGCAAATGATGAATCAAAACCCAGCACCCAAGGAGGAAGACCCTTAGATTGTGAAAGAGAGATGAATTTGCCTCACCTGAGCAAAGTCGGCTGCCAACCTCATCTTCCCACCCTCTCCGAGCGGACGCAAGAGGCTGGCATGGCGGATGAAAAGGGTGATGGCACGCTGGGCGATGTTCTCCGTACTGTCGTACAGGAAGTCCAGACACTGCAGCGGGCGGAAGTAGTCATTCATCACGCGTGCGATGAAGCCCTGCAGCTCACGCATGTACAGCGAGCATGGCACGTCTGGACGACCCACTGGTAGAGGACTGGGGGCACATATATACAAACAAAAGAGCAGTGTACTATAATCCTGTAATGTGAACACAGGACACAGCTACAAGCAGCACCATTGATTTTCTTTGTCACTTAATCAATATCATAAATCTGTAGCTACTGGAACTTCTGACATACACACACACACAATGTCAGAAAAGGAAGGTCGTGTTAATGCCTTTTAGCAAGTAACGATCAGTTTTCCTGATGTTTTTCCTTGCACGCATAAGAAGCCACTTTTGGTGAATCTCATGTTATAGTTGAAAACATTTTAGCTTAAAATCAAGAATAGGAAAAAAAATGCTAAAACATAATCCCCCGGTTTCACAGACGAGGCTTAAGGTAGTCCTAAACTAAAATGAATGTTTGAGCTGTTTTAACTGAAAGCAACTTGTGGTAACATATCTTAAAATATATCAGTGCCATTGTTTTGTCGCAAGGCGATTTTTAAATTTTTTTTCCAAGTTAACATTAATAAAAGTACTTAGATGCCCTGATTGAACTAAGGCCTAATCCTGGCTTAGGCTAAGCCCTGTCCATGAAACCAGGCCAATATGTAACAATGACACTGTAAAATAAAGTGTTACCAATACTTGGAAATAATGGAACTAAAAGGCCCTGCATTTTTACGCAATATACATTTTTTATTATTTATTTTGATTTCACAGTAAATATGACTTAATTATGTTTTTTTTTGACCCGTTTAGCTCATCTCCAAAAAAGGAAAACTCATTTGAACCGCTGCTGCTGACAGGGTGAAACTGAGGGTGTTTCTGGACGAAGCCATTTCTATAGCATGTTTATTTCTCTGCTGTCTTCTGCTGAGCGTCCGACAGCAGGGACAGAAATAAAACAAGTCCACGAAGCCAGACTCCAGTGGCCCTGAGGGGACGGGAGATGTGGACAAAAGGAAGCCGTGCTGAATTATAAGGCTGACGGTTTAAATGTTATCAAATGCTGGCACATCACCCTCTGTTGTATTCACTGGACCACACAGACCAACGATTGAGAGAAAAAGTAAGAGACAACGAAAGATGAATGCAGAAGAGAGTCTTCAGGGAATGTGTCCTTTATAACTGTCAAAAACACACATGTACATCCCTACAACATTTGTCTGAAGTCACTCTCATGCCATCATGGATATTCAGTCTTTCAGCTCAACACAAATAAATGAATTGAGATTTGTAAAGCTTAAAGACTGAACTAAAATCAAAAGTCAAATTGGAGCAAAACAAGTTGTTTTGTCATAGCATTGTGAAACCCAAACTTCAATACTGGCAGTGCTACCATAAATACTTGAAATGGTAAATAAATTTGACAACAGCACACCATCACACTTTATTGCTTTAAGAAACCATTTTTGCTGAAATATGGTGAGTTGAGAGAGACCTGATCACAGAACTGCCCTCAACAAGACTAGGGCACACAATCCCAAATGCCATGTTAGTGTTTGAGAAAAAGCCCACAAGGGGAGAACACAATCTTTGTACAACCATAAATCAATTTTGACAACTCTAATTTGTTTTGTGTGTTATTCTGAAATGGTCAAATATATATCTGAAAATGGACTAAAACTGGAGTGTTAAGTTTCTCAATTTTCTGCTATCAATAAGACTCATTTTCCAAAAGTCCAACTAGTTTACCTCTTTTCTGGACAACTTTTCGATCAGTTTGTGAGGGAACTGCAGGAGGTTTGTGAGTTGATGAAAAGCTAATATACTCAATGCAAAGTTAAAATAAATGCTATTTAAATTGCAATATTGATTAGTGCAATTATCAAATCAAAGGCTGTAATTTAGTGATCTGCATGTTTCTGAATGAAACATTTCATTATAACTCAAATATTTTAAAGTACTTATGTAAATTAATTATAATTTACAGCAGTGATATAAGTTTATTTTTTAGAGTTAAAACTGGAAACATGCAAATGTAATGTTATATTATTAAAATACTACCTTAAAATCTCGGGCTGACAAAAAAAATTTGGGAATTGTGATAAATGAACTGGAAGCAATATCATTATCACCATCGTCCTTAACTCATTATATCTAACATTAAATTAAAAACGAACCATATTTAATTCAGAGATGACAACTGGACATCACTGGGGTTGTTTAACAACACTGTAGCATCTTTGAGTCGTTTTACATGTATGTTTTTGGAATGTATGCAATATATATATACAGTATCTTGTGCTGAATGCATGAAGCAGTACATATTTTTATAGTAACAGTGCGTTTGTTGCTTGCTTACCCAGAGAAATCTTCCTGGTGCATAGTAATAAGTATGGCTTCGACGGAGTCTGTAACAGAATTCAGCAGGGGCTGAACGGCACTACTCATCAGAGCCTGAACCGTCTGCAAAAGACACACAAACAATGTGAATCAAACAATAAGACATAGAATGAAGTCACTGAACATGTATGAAAGAGTTTCTTCTTCTTGAAGGTCATATAGTGTTTCCTCATACGCATCATGGCGACTTGTGCTAAAACCTGCTCTCCCTCCTCCCATGTGATTGCCTGACATTTGCTGATGGGACATCAGTCTGACCATCGCGTGTGTCACCGCAGCTCGCTACTCTTGTCCTAGGCTCTTATCAGTCTCTCCATCTCTGAGTGACATCAATGGAAACCCAATAGATCTCTCTGACCAAATAGGACCGTTCATCGGCAAAATCCCCTGCAAGCAGGAGATAAAGAGCAAATCTCCACGGCACATCTCTTCCTCCTAAACCCTTTACAACAAAGTTGATAGTCTCATACTCAGCAGATTTAGCTTTCCCGTATTCTGTGCCCACCTGGAGGATGGGAGGTACTGGTGCCTCGTTTCATTGTTGTGTTCTGGTTTGGATGTAAAGACAGCAGTTCCTAGTGTGATGTGATGAAGACCTTGGAGGAGTAGAATTGTGAAGGAAGATGTCCTGTCCTAAATAGCACCTTCATGCCTTTTAGTTCTAGTCCAAGTTCATTTGGGACAAGTCTTTGACACGTAGTACTATACTCTTTCCAATGGGGCAAAGGGATGCTCCAATAACCATGATCCCATGGACTTCATGGGTCATGAGCAAATGAAGGCCACAAGACCGTATGTCCACATCATGTGAGCCATTAGGGACTGGGTTTTTTTTTAGATAACATGCCCTACACGGGAGGAGAGTGACTGCCCAAGTCTGAGGACAGCAGGTGGTAATGTGTGATAGTGTGTTTTCACCTTGGACTGTTGTGTTTACACTTAAAGACCAGGGGTTATAGAGTGAGTGCGATCCTGTACAGCTGGCAGGTTTCATTAAAAGAGATGAAGGGGAAGAGAATGACCAGTTTACTCATCTGATAGCCAATTTACCTCAGGGGAGAGACCAATGAATTCAGAGCAGCTCAATGTTTACCCAATTACCTTCCAAAACCACCTTCAGTCTCTGTGTGTGTTTGTGTGCGGCTGCAGCATCTCTGACCCTTTGTTCACTGTCCCATGTGCTCACCTGTTAATCTCGGTCTATCACAGATGCATAAACAAATACTCAAAGCTTAATGGTGTATCACGCACCACTATCTGCATGAAAAGTGCAGTGCACTTGTTGCCTTAAAGCATTTTAAAGGGTTAGTTCACCCAAAAATATTAATTACTCACCCTCATGTTGTTCCAATCCCGTAAGACCTTCGTTCATCTTTGGAACACAAATTAAGATATTTTTTATGAAATCCATGAGCTATCTGTCTCCAAAAATAGTCACATGGACTATTTTAACAATGTCTCTTATTACATTTCTGGCCTTGAAAGTGGTAATTGTGTTGCAGTCTATCGGAGGCCAGATAGCGCAGAGATTTCATCAAAAACATCTTAATTTGTGTCTCGAAGACGAACGAATGTCTTATGCATTTGGAACGACATGAGCGTGAGTAATTAATGAGGGTTCAGAACTCTGACTCAACCTAAGTGAATCCGTTACAACCTGATACGAGCTGATGTTTAAACAAAAAAGATACCGATGTGACCATATGCAGTTAGGCATTGTTTACACCCTATTATTAACAAGCGTCTCCGGTGACCGGTCTTGATGGTATTTGGTGACTATATATCATTTACTTATCACTGCATGTTCATAAAAACACATACCACAAATGTGATGTTACATATTGTAATTTAATCTAGATTATATATTAACTGAACTATGAATATGCTTCATATGATCATTGTTATGTTCATTAGTGATGTTAATACTTGGTGTAAATGGGATCTTATTGTTTTACCTCTAAAGATGCTGTAAGCGATTGCTCTGCCGCTGGAGGAAAGGTGCCCGGTCCAGATATAACCTGAAAACAACTCAAAGTTAGCAATCATCCAACGTTTAGAGCCCCGAAAACCATAATTCCTGTCTTTACTCACAGTTCAGACCCTATAAAAATAATCCCACTAAAACAAGCGGCTTCACTTTTCACAAGTAAAACTTTGATCACCTCCAGTTTAAATATTTAATCAGAGTAATCTCTTTTTATTACCTTATTAATCACGTAGGCATGGAAAAAGCTTTGGCTTCTGCTGTCATGTTTTTTTAATGCGGCAGAGCGGGAACTACATCATCTGGTGCTTAAAAAGCCACTTGTGAAATATCACCACTCATATTGTACAGATATGACTAGTGATGAGTCTGCAGTTTCCCCAAGACTCTCTCCTGAGGAAAAACTGAGTACAGGCACTGCAGCCATTTCCTTTATAGACAGGTGGACCGAGTCCTGGACATTGAGGAGTTATATACCGCAGGACTCTATAATAACTTCTTGTTTTTGAATACCTACAAAAGTTCTCTTTGGCACGGAGCAGTGATTTCATGCATCTTGCTGAGTGTGTTCTTATGAACATCTGTTAATAAAACAGCTTTGGGAAGCACATACTGGCAAAACATCTATTAAATCACCACATGCCATTAGAACTAAAAGCACAAAAAGATGTTTTGGAGAACATCCAGAAAACTCTTTACAATACAATGAAAACAAATTGGGACCACATAAGTAGTTCTTTGGTCTTGTGGACTATATTTCAAGTGTTATGAAAGCTTTATCATTGCTTTGTGTGAGGAAGTTTTTGATCTTTCTATTTACCACACCTGTCAAATGTCTTTTGAAGGCATCTATAGTAAATATGTTAGAAAATAAGCCTTTTGGAGTACTTTTGTAGTTACACTTATTTTTTCTTTTTGTAGTACTACTGATTTTTGCAGATCCTACCCCATTCCCTTTGACTGCATGTAAAAGACTACTTAGGATATTTTTTAAAAACATCCACAGAATGTTTCATGTAAGAAAAAGTCACAAGGGTGACGAAATGAAAAAATCCTGCATTGCAGAGTGAACTAAACCTATGTAAACGATAGTGTCTTGAATGAGAGGAGGCATTCTTACTTTGGCCACAGCTTGCTGGAGGCGGAAAAGAGAGTTCACCACGTTAATGTTTCTCCTCTGACCCTCTGTCAGGGGTCCGATCACCTGACTGGCGTCCCCCTGCGTACACAGCTGAGAGAAAGACAGACGGAAGTGAGAAGGGAGAAAGAAGAGGGATTAAACAACATATAGTGTCACAACCAAAGAATCGAGTAAATAATCAAGGAGTCAACATCAAAAGGGAGGTGACCACAGGCTACCACTAATTTCCCCAGATGCCCCAGTGTTCGTCTGAGATCAGAAGCGCTTTGCTCAGTGGTGGCACAGCGGTCAGCATGCTGAGACACGGGCGTCGCCATGGAGCTCAGACGGCAGAAGCAGGTGGCATTGTGGGTAGGAGGGCGAGCAACAAGGAGAGGAAAAAGAAGAAGGATTTGCCCTGCTTAGTGCCACACCACAGGAACTAACGAGCACAGGGTTGTCTTCGTCACGAGCGGACCATCGCACACAAACACATATTCGTGCTGCACTGCTGCCTCCTGACATAAACAAACAACCGCTACAGACAAAACAACTCAAAGTCGAAATCGTAAAAAAGCAGCTCAGCCTCCAAGAGATCACACCTCTCATCAAAGGTTGGGGGGCTGGGGAAATAAAATTGGGGGAAAAAAATATCACACATTGTCTGCGAAGAAAAGCCACATAAGATGGTGGCAGCAAGGGTACCATGGCAACGGTCTAAAAATGGAAAGGCAACAGTTAATTAACGTTTCCCGTGGCAGGTGTGGAGATGCCAAGTGAGGTGCAGTAACACTAGTCATGATTCTAGGTGGGTTGCTCCTTCACACCTGATGTTAAATAAAGCGTAGCCTCTGGTGCATATCTGCAGTCCAATAAAGTAATGAACCATTCTGAGATTAACTGCTGTGCAACCAAATGTCTGCCTGAAGACCAAAAACATCCTATCTCTGTAATCCTCAGAGAAGAGCATTGTCGTCAAATATTTCCCCTATGGCTAAACCTGATGACAGGAAGCTTTAAAACTTTAGCTTACCTAAAAAAAACGTTAAAAGTTTCAAAGTAGTTAAACTACAGCCATTTTTGAAATAATAGTAGCCTACACGAAGAACACTTAAGCTAAAAATAAAATTTTTAGTTAAGTTACAAACACTGATCTATTTTTTCCAAAAACAAAGGAGAACACCCACTGTCTTTGCTCTTTGAGATTAACGTTGGTGAACTTGAAAAACGTGTACTCGCGTCTTTCCACGCTTGAAACAACATTCCTTCTGATGTTCATTCATGTTTATTTGATGCTGTAAATCAGCGGTCCCCAACCTTTTTTGCGCCACGGACCGGTTTAATATCAGACAATATTTTCACGGACCGGCCTTTAAGGTGTGGCGGATAAAAACAACAAAATAAAATGATACGACCAGCATAAAAACTGGGGTATTTTTTCAATATTATAATAAACGTGAATCCAATGTGTAGGCTTACTCGCAACTTTATTAGCAGCGTCCTCGTAACATCGCGCCAACAACATAACATGAGTAACATCCTCTCTGCCCCCTAACTCTCTCTGGCGGGCTTGGTGCGTGTAAATCACCTGTTGCGATGAATCCATATTTCAAGCAGGACTCCTGGTATTGTCTGTTAAATGCAGCTTTCTTTTTCTTGGAAATCGTAGGCTCTTCTTCTGTCTCCTCACTGGGCCGTTTCCCCTTCGCAAAGAAGCTTTCCAGAGACGTTTGTTTTTTGACTCATTTTGCTAGCTTGTGTGTTTATTTTTAGCGGTAACGTATCACGTGACCTAAACAAGCGTTGCTATGCGCCAAGAGTGAGTCATAGACGGATGTAACGGAGAGAATTTGAATTTGAGATGCTGATTCGCGATCTTCGCAGTAGTGAACGCGCCAGAGAGAAATGCACATTTCATACACACATGCACATTTCATACACACATGCACATTTCATACACACATGCACATTTCATACTAATTACATAAGTCAGTTTTTTTTTTTTTTTTAAATAAGTTATTTATTCTTTCTGTGCGGCCCGGTACCAAATGACCCACGGACCGGTACCGGTCCGCGGCCCGGGGGTTGGGGACCTCTGCTGTAAATGATCTAGTATGAAGAGATGATCGGTTCACGAGGAGCTGCAGCGATCTGTCACGACACATTAAAGAGACAAATTTTAAATATGAAACCGGCTCGTCTGTGGACGTGTTGTCAGTGTCCTCTTTGCTCCGCGATGAATTTTTCACTGCGTGAGAACATGATGTGTGGCGTGAGAGTGCATGGCTTGTCGGACATAGCAACAGTAACTAAAGGGGGCGGGTCTTTGCGAAGGATCATCATCTGATTGGACAATGACAATGTGCATCATCAGGACAATGGCTTCAGCTTAGATGAATTAAACAGAAGTTATGTGATGCAATAAGCACTCCTGGGCCTGTCATCCATACAGCAGATTAGGCAGCAATTTTAGCCACGTATCAGAGGGGGTTTCAGTCCTGGTCCATTATCACAGCAGGAAGGATATAAGAGGTCAATAGAGATCCTTCACTCTATGCTCATTTATATCCATCTATTAACTGATGGAGTCCGATTGCTGCTTGTGTTAATCTGTGTTTAATCAAAAAAGAATCCATCTGCGTCTTGGAGACCTTGTTCCCTAGATTGTGAGGTCTGCTTAAGAGATTTATGCAATATGCTACTATGATATCATTTCTTGAAGTAAGCCCAAGGAGAGGTCAAGGATTGGTTCTGAACTGACCTTGAACTGAGTTCGCAGGGGCTCATTGCACACATCAGTACTGAAGGAAAGAACAGAGCCAAACTCTCGTTATTCATCTGCTTGCTGACATAAGACAGATTGAGTCAGTGGGCCAGTGATTCGAGGACAGACACCGGACTAATCCAATCACGCCCTCCCTGGCCAGGCACAATCAATCACACCTCCAGCTCACAGTGAATGGAGATAGACCTACAGTACATGAGCAAGTTGAGTCATTTTACTAAAGCTGAGAGGCATTTTACTAAAGCGGAGAGAAAAATGAAAGTAATCAAACATACAAACAAAAAGGTTGCAGGTAAACATCCATGATGTTTTTTCAGGTGTTCATGATTACTGGATGAGGGCAAAAATTTCAATCACCTGACAGAGACCTTATAGACCATGAAATAATTTCACATCTGCACATGGAGAGCTACCGTTTTGCCTAACCCGTCCTCCAACCCAAATCAAAACGCACCTCAAACACACCCAACCAAGTTTAGGATAACTGTTCTAAATGATATATTTAGAGAAAATGACGACAAGACAATTATGTCCGATACAAATATTTCCTTGACTTTTTTCCAGGCTTGGAAATTACAAGTTTTATATTGTGTTAAGGTTGATACCAATGTTTTACATTACCATGAAATGTTTTTTTTTTCCTTCAAGAAAGGGTAAAGGATAAATTTAGATTTCATGTGGTCTTTAAAAGATTTTTTTTGTCTTATCTCTTAAGTCAGCTGCAGAATCTTTGGAGAGCCGGTTCAATTGAACTGAAACTGATTAAGGAATTAAAGGATTCATTCTCGGAAAGCTAGATCAGCTTTGTGGCCAACTCCAACTCGATATATCTACTGATTTATTGATTAAGGGTCTCACTGAAAAGTTTGTGACGTCTGTTATCGCTATCAATGCGGTTGATCATTGGGGAACTGGTCAGCATTTACAATAAGACAGAAACTCAAGCCACGCTTGATACCTCATGACAAGAGAAGCACATATAGATGTCATTTTGACACCCAACGCTCACAAAACAACAAGAGAAGTACATTGTGTTGCATACCAATTTTTCATCCAATTACTGGTAATGTATTTGTTAGTTGAACAACTATTGAGCAAGTATTGCCTTCTGACACAACCTCACTCTGTATTCTCACCTTCGCCTGGCTTACGGACCAAAGCAACTAGCACCTCTAACTAGGCAGGTTGGAATCCTCCCTGCCTCTTGTCCAGGTCACGGTTCTCAGCAGGTGCACAGATTCTCTGACGCTTGTTGAGACGCGCCCTACCCTTCCCCAGCTCTAATAATGAGCTTATTCACCAACCATGTATGTCACCTCCCTGGAAGGGTTGAGGGGCATGAGAGCAGACAGCCTCCCCGCTCAGCCTTGCTCATTATCCCCGTGTGTCTCTTACCAACTGCTCTGACTTGACGCAGAAGAGCTGCACCGTCTTGGCTGCATTCTTGGCCACTGCGATCGTCAGGCCAGAATCCACTGATGCAACATTCAGCTCACTAACGTGCAAAAACAACATACAGGATCAACTGTCAACAAATTACAGTCAATAAAAACAGTGTCAATAGTCTGCTTATGATGAATCTAAATCACCATAAATTCTCCAGCCCATTATTAGTCGATCTGTACATATATTGGACTGTTTATATCAATGCTTTTTAGTATTGGCACTGCCTTCTTCATCAAAAGTACATGCAATGCTTCCTTAAAGGGGGCAATTTGCCACTGGAAAGATGGGCATTTAATAAAACTTGGCTGTCTATGCAGGTGAAATTGTGACATTCCCTTTTGCTCGGTTCCCTCTGTTGATTTGACTTTTGCTGACAAATAAACAGAGATATCTGGGTGCAGGTAACATGGAGAAAGACATATACTTCTGACACTGTAACAATGCAAAGCTGGTTGAAAATCAGCTAACTTACCCTTTAACATTTGGCCAAAATGAGGTATCTTAGGCTAGCCACACACTTGGAGATTTTAAGTCTGATTTTGGGCTACTGGTGTGGCCCAAAATCGAGGCTTCTCGCGAATGACTTTTTGTCCAAAAAATCCTCAATTGTGTGGTGTCATTTCGATTACTTTACCGGTCCTGATCGCACCGGACTCGAAATCGTAAATATCAAAAATGTTTGCTTATGACCGGGCTGATATCTACGATAGCCAATGAGAGCGAGCAAGCTTAACCAACCAGATGTTGCCCGCTTCTATAGCTGAAATTTGACAGCCACAAACATGCCACACAAGTGGAGTATTGAGAAAGATCACCCAATCTAAGGCGTGTCCCAGGCGTTAGTATCATGACAGAGTTATAATGCATTATGCATTTTGGAGGTGTACCTGGCTATTGTTTTTATGATGCTGTCCAGTTCATCGTTAGAGGGTGGGTTTCGGCCCCCTTGTGGGAAAACAAGGTTGATGGGGTCAAAGAGGCGGGACAGAGACTTGGACAGGTAAGCTGCTTCATATGGCTGAAGAGAATCCTTCAGATCCTTCTCTGGACTGGAAAAAAACCCCATCAAAACAGTTATTCTTTGTTTTACAAAGTATAAGTGAAACAAGTAAATGACAAAATGTGTAAAGACAAAGTTTTCTGGCAGTTGAGGTCATCCCCAATCTTCAAACTATTATCACATAATGTATTCTGAGTACATGGTTTATTTTGATAAACATGTGTATGTATAAAATTTCACTGACCCAAATCTGTAAATTTAATCAGAGGCCTGCCCGTAGAGATAATTACAAATTAGACAAAATCAAAAGTACCGAATGCCACTTAATGAAACCGTAGCCTACTTACACTCCTCATCTCAGTAGGGATCAAAGCCCCCAGCATTTGATTTCACCATTGTAATAAATCAGTTCTCCTGCCAGACAGCTTCTTAATTTCCAATAATCGTTCTTTTGTTTGACCAATTGCATAACTGAGATATGACTGAAGTAATACGGTTTTCCCCAATGGCTACCATCTTCATTAAACATTTCAGACCTTTCATTATATTGTAGGGTTTGAACATGAGGCGTATTTTAGAATATTATTTGATCATATTTATTATCAACGCACAATGCTCATTCTCATCATGATAGTATTAGTTGAATGACCTTTATGCTGATTTAAACAAAAAACACTTCAGAGTAAAATGTACTATATTACAGAAACAAACAAAAACTGGACAAATGATGTGAATTAGAGGTTAAAAAGGCATTCGTTATCATAAATTATGCACGCTTACTTTTAATTGCAAAACAAAAAATGCTTTTAAGCCTTTGTAGAAACCTTGACCCTACGGTCAAACGGGCAGAGAGAAACAGCATCTCTAATACCAGAATCTAAAACCCAAATGAACCTGAATTAAAGTCAGAACAAATGGAACTCAATAAATGAACAATAGCATCACTTTCGTTATTTCATTCTAAACTTAACTTTATATCATATATAGCTGTACACAAAACTACCACAAAGAAGGTATTTTATGCGAGCCAAATATAGATCTACTGAATTTCTGCAAAAAGAACACAAAGAAAACAGTTTACACCCAACATCACCCTGACATTTGCTAGTTTTTGACAAGATGCTCTAATAATCTTGGCTTTAATTGCTGGTTGTCAGCTATGCCAAGATTTTTTGAGCTGTATTATGCGATAGGAGCAACTATGCATAAAATGTGGAGCATTGAGGGGACAATTGTAATTATGGGATCTAGGTGTTTGATCAGAGTATTGGCAGAAACGTTGCTGCACTCGGGGAGATTGTTTGACAATGTGTCTGAGAGTAGAAGGGCTTCTTTGCTTTCTAATGCATTTCTCCATTCAGGTGAAAGGCAGAAACGGTGTTTGATTAATGAAAGCACTTCTGAGAGCACTTTGCGGGTAGGCAGAATCTTTGTTGCGCCACCAGGAATGATTAGGAAGATGATAGCTTGGGTAGATAATGAACCTCTCGTTTTTATGATGAGAAATCATGGCATTTCTGTTTGACTGCTTGCATTTAGCATCCTAAAATGTTAAATCAGACAGCATGTTTCATTTCAGCGATTGATGGTTGCAATTTTGTCCCAAAAACAA
Source organism: Zacco platypus (assembly GCA_038088235.1). Lineage (NCBI taxonomy): Eukaryota > Metazoa > Chordata > Actinopteri > Cypriniformes > Xenocyprididae > Zacco > Zacco platypus. Next base: position 2,440,270 of record CM076066.1, on the reverse strand, counting down.
AGCATTAGTATTGGCATTCCCATGAAAAAAAAAAATTACCATTTTCTTTGAAAATGCCATATTTATAACAGTTACTGTTGCTACAATAAAACTCTAGTAATTTTGTTTTAGTCACCACTGTCATAAAAAAACAAACAATAAGAATTATTAAAGCAGCTACTGTATTTTGGCAGAACCTATTTATCATGGAACTAAACTTGATCAAATTGTTCAATAATTACAGCAGAATTATGAAAACAAATGTGTTGGAGAGTTAGTGTACATGTATCACGCTAGTACTCACTCATAGTCTGGTTTGGTCCGGGTGAACAGATCTTCAGTGTCATGCTCTGATACTGGCAGCTCCACATCTAGACCTGCACCACTGCTCACTAGCGCCCCCTGTATGCTTGCGCTGTACTGCTGCAGCCGCTTCCACAGCTCATTATAAAGCCTCAGGAGTTTGGGATACTCTCCTTCCAGAGCCTGCTTCAGGAAGGTTGATGCTGTGAACAAAGGAAAAATAGAGAAGAGGATGCATTTAAATAGAGATTCATGTTTTGTCATTGCCCCAATATTGGCAAGATTTTAGAATTGGGCTTTTTCTAGTCAACTAGTAGTTCAGTTAAGCCAATAGTGACACTTTCAGGGCTGAGAAAGAATATTATTATTATTAGAAATACCCAACCACATTACAGATATTTAAAATATAGATTAAGAGCATGCATAAAGATTACCGCAGCGCACCGGCAAAAGTATATGAATGTGTTCTAAAAAAAATAGTTCTACTTCTGAGTCAGAGTCAGCTAGATGTAGTTGACTCGTCATCTCTGCAGTCTGCATCTATACATCTATGCACGTATTATACAGATTACATAATCAGAGAATATATGTTTCGGATTTGAATTGGTTCATTTAAAACTTTTCCAGTTTCTTTAGTTTCAAATGTTGTCTTACTCTTATCTGTATGTACAAAAGTATTTTATGTTCTTTCAGCTTTAGTGATCACGCCGGCGTCTCCGGGTTTGTCCGCACAAACACTTGTGGCAATAATAGCTCACATTTATCAAGGTTAACGTTGGAGCGAGCGGACAAGTGGTAAACGTTGGGCTACTACTTAAAATGATAAGCCATAGTTAGGTCGATGACTGATAGGCGAATGTTTGACTCTTCTTGTTGACTAACATTTGGTCAGCTATTGGGGAAAGCCCTATTTAGAAGACTGCATTACTAAAGCATAAAACAAAGCAAAAGCATCATTAAATTTTACAATTACAAAGTCAAACATTTGAATGATATGCAACGAAGAATCTCAAAATATTAATAATAATTCCATTTTAATCTCATGTTGGTTTTAAAGGTCATCAAAGCAATACATCTAAAATTAATTGAATTGTGAATGCAACTTTGTTTTGTGTTTAAATGGAAACTAACCATATTTCAGGGTTGGCTTTTAACCATAAGTAACGGTTGACTTTATATAATCTAAGTTGTCGTGAATGCCAATTAATAAAAAAAAGCGTTTGTTTAGCAGCGACTTAAAACTAAAAATCCTCTCTTAGCGACTCAGTGAGCTGAAAAACCACAATTCCCTCTTCTCCAACCACTCTAACAAAAATAATGCTACAGAGAATACATGTGGAAAATGAGAGAGTCAAAAGGATGGAATTGTATAAAAATACTTATTAATATGTTAATAACCCAACTTTACAGGTGATTAAATGCTCATTACGAATATTATGCAGATTGTTTCCTATGCAGACTGATTTGATGAATGCATAATTTAGTAGAGGCGCAAGCATTTTTAAACGCTTTCAATCTTTGTTTCACCGTCACCCAAACAAAGGCGAGCCATGGTAATTCTACTCTACTCATGGAGTGCTGACTATAAGCTGTATGTTCAGCTGATGCTACGTTTCTGAGTTACTGCTGGTAGTGAAGCTTAAATTTCCTCACTTCATAAAACTGCCATGCAGCAGTGTTCAAACACAACCCTTGACTGTCAAGAAAATCTTCCCTCGGGGAAGGTGATGAGGTGCATAAAAAAAAAAAAAAAAATTCAAACAATTGTCAATGGTGAAAACTGGCATGTTCATTGAACAAGTGTTAGTCAAGGTCCAGGTTGTGCCTTTCATGTTGTGTTACAATAATGAAATGAAAAATAAAAATGACATCAATAATAATAAAAACAGCAGAATTGATCCTATAACCAGCACTCTTGCTGTTAGCAAATTCATTCATATGGATCCCTGGGGGTTGAGCAATGTGGAAGGCCAAGTCACGAAGCTCACGCTAAACATCGAGAGGAATATGGGTTCATCTTTTGACATGCTCTTTGAAAGGCAAACAGTTCAGTAAAGAATTCTGGGAAGAGGCAGGGAGCTGTCAGTAGTCACAAAATGTATTTTAGGACAAAGAGGGAGAGATAAATCATTTATAAACAGATCTTCTTTGAAGGCTTGTGGAGAGTGATATCTCAAGTCCATAACCGTCGACCTGAGAACTAAAATGTTTTCCGATGGCCTCTTGGAGCCGTAAAAGTTTTTGAGAGCATCTTCACCTCGAACATTCTCCTTTTGTGAGAGCATTTTGGCGAAGTTGCCTTAATAGATCTATAAAGTAAGGCCCCTAGGGTTTGGAGAATATAAAAGCAAGTTTGATTGAGAGGTTTCAAATCAGGCTTGATAAAGGCTTATAAGAGGGAGTAATGCAGAAGCATTTGGATAATGAAAGTGATGCAAAGGCTCCTATTTGCTTTCTATTGATCGGGGGAGTGAAGCACAAAGCGTTTTTAGGTGGTGATAACAGGCAGGGATCAATAGGGCCGCACCATCAAGGCCAGGGTCTAAATTACTGTGTCTTTGCAGGGTGGACGCGCTGTCCGAGATGTTTAGCACTTTAATTAAGATAGACACCGGTTGCAATAATAAGCTAGTGTGTTTCATTAATGAGTCGATTCTGAGTTATCAAGAGTAGTTTTCTATTGTAAAACTGCCACCAGAATTATGTAGATATCATCAATGAAGCTAGTAATGATATTCAAATGTATTAATTTGCCAGACTCGTTCATCCAGAGAACATTTTCTCTGGAGAAACCTAGAGTTAAGTGGCTAAATCAAGAGAACGATGGTCATAGCTCATGAAATGTCCCAAAACCATAACCTTTTAGTCTGCGCCGATAGCCTTGTGGGCAGCACCCCAACATATTATGCCGTTGTGCTTTGGGCGAACAGAGTTCGATTCCCATCCTTTCCCCCTTTCTCTCTCTCTCTCTCCCACTTCGTTTCCTGTCTGCTTACTGTCCTATTATAATAAAAGGCAAAAATGCCAAAAATAAATGTAAAAAAACCTACATGACACGAACAATGGCAAGGTCATAGGTTTGATTCGAAGGGAATGCATTAACTTACAAGTCGCTTACAAAATCGTCTGTAAAATGCATTGTTACCAGCCTAGAAATCCATCAGTTTATGTACAATACAAAATAAGTAGTAGTGGTTGGAAGAAGTGACTTTGACATGGTAGTTACAGGCTAATTTAAACCATACAGCGCTTACTCTACAAACGATCAAAGAATCATCATGTGACATACCATGCTTCTGCAGTTTATTAAAAATTGTAAAGTTAATAGCATCAAAACTTTTCGTTGGTTACTCCCCAACACTCAAAACAATGCTGTCATTCATTTTCAAACACTGCGATGTTGTGTAAAGAGAGAAGTCTGTTTTGGTTACACATCAATCTCACGTTTGAAGGTCTGCATTTTCCTCCATATTCCCTTGTAACCAAACACCCGTCACGATTTTTCCTGCTCCTTAGTGACAATAACAGCCTGAGAGGAGCGGAGAGATCGTTTTTTTTGTTTTATTTGCTTTATGCTGGACTCTCCCATTGGCTGCACCTGAGCTTGAAGAATCAGAGACTACCAGAGTGTAAACACTAAGGAGCCCTCCAGGCTCGAGATGAACAATATCTGAGATGGCTTACCAGCTCAATTAGAGGAGGAAAGGGTTAACAGATTCAGTCTTCTCAAAAGCAATGGCAGAAGACTGTACGTGGGTAATAGAGTTTGAATCCGACTGCAATGTGATGAAAAGAAAGCAAGAGCGGAGGAGAAGAGAGAGACTATGCGCAGGAGGGGAGCTTGTGTAACACACTCACACACAGAATGAGCTTTTGAGATGCATGGCAGGGCATCGTCTTAAACAAAAACCTCAGACTGAAACTCACCAGCTGTGGCTTTCTGTAGCTCCTCAGAGAGCGTCTGAGTGACTGAACTCCAGAAGGTGTGCAAGATGTCAGGCTGCCCATCCTGATAAGAAAGAGAAAACACATTACACACATCAGCTAGAGTTGAACTTTGACACACATAATAGCAAACACATTATCACACTATGCAAACAAATCTGATATGATTGTCTTTAGTGGCTCCAACCCACAACACATCTCAAAAATTCACATTTCACCCTCAATAAAAACTAGAATCATGGCACATTTTAATTTTTGCAGAGGCGTTCTTCTCACTCATTTCAGATGCCAAGGGGTTAGGCTATGACAGATTAGTCTTAAAAGTTGTAGTATTTGGAGAAAGGGTGGAAAATGGTCACATGAAACCAAATTGCAATCATTTTGGTGTAAGACATTTAGGCTGACAACAGAAATAAATGGTAAAAAACATATATATGAGTATGAACAATACGCTTTTCATACTATCACTCAGACAACCCTGGCATTGGCAATCACTGACAGAATAATGCCCGTCTGAGTCATGTGTGCATTTGTGTGAAAGTCTATGGTAAATAATCATTTGGGAATCATGGCAAAACAAATATGGTCTAATGCTGATAGACATGTGCTGCATGTGTCAATCTACCTGCAGCTCAATGTGTTTGTATAAAAAGGCTGTGTATCACCTGTGCATATAAACATGCTCTGAATGTCCATGCTGACTCAGCCTAACAGGGTTTGCAGTGACTTTATGTAACCCCTCCATCCAGGTCCTACTCGCTCTGCGCGGGTCTTGAACCCGGGTCTCTGGCATGGGAGTCGGACACTCGAACAAAGAGGTTACAGGCTGCACCCTGTAGAGTCTCTTGAGATCAGAAGAGTGAGGTTTACTCACACAGCAACTACTAGCTGGCCTCCGTTACACTTACAGTGACTCTCTCTAATGACTCGCACAATTTCTGCAGCAACTAATTTGAGAAATCTCCAAAGAAACAGACAAAGTTTGAAAATATTAAGTATATATACAGTGAGGTCCAAAAGTCTGAGAACACTATGACAATTCAAGATTTAATTTAAATCTAGAATTAACAGCAAGTTTTTTTTTTTTTTTTTAAATGGCATGAAGTATAAATGTAGACACTGAGAATGTGAACTCTCCTTGTACAAAAGGTCACAAAAGGTCCATTAAAGTTCACAAGATGTCCTTGTATTATTAAATCATGAATCATCAGGTTTTGCAAACAACAGTAAAAAAAACTTGTAGAGCCCATGCTAAATATGATACTGTGCATCATCAAAAAAGCACATGCTAAGATCCTTAATGTGATTTTTTAAATATAAGTTGTACACATTTCTTCATGAATGTTCATATAAACTACATATTGTAAATACTGCATTAAATTTTCCATTGGTTGTGGCACACAGAGTGCCATGATTTCAGTGCCATCATCAATAAAATACAACTAATCTTGGCTTCTTTGGTTTTTGCTCGTATATGCTTCACTACTTCAGGCAATTACTTTTTTCTTTTCTGATGTAGGGTTGTATTTCACATTTATGACACCTGAAGTGAACAAGAGGGCCATCAGTGGAGATGAACTCATGCCAGAGAGCCAGAAGGCTTGTTTGCTACATAAAAAGCAGCTGGGAATTCAATGGGAAGGTCTGTTTTACTTGTGTAACTGTTAAATGTAGCTGTTTGCAGGTTTTGCTTTCCGATGGGTGCGTGTGTGGGGGGTGTTTTAGCCACAAATAAAGGTGTGAGATTGTGGGAGTTTGAAAACAGCTTTTGAAGCGGAGGCACAGAAAGAAAACAAAAAAACATGGCATTCACCCACCTTTTCCAATCTCCAGGGAATCAGACAGCAGCTTTATTGTGCACAAAGTTCCTGTATGTGTTTTCCTATACCGCATATGCAGCCCATCTCCTGCATTCACCCTGTTAAACTGAAGGTTCAGAGGCGCTGTAGGGCTTTTTACTGCCTTCTGAAGTCTCAAGAGTAGTACCCGCCTTCAAAATCTTTCATGAGGCATTTTAAATACCGGGCGTCTCTTTCATCTACAGCTGATGGCCCTCTGGAGCACCAGATGACACTCTGTCAATCATTCTGGGTGGTCTGAATTTCAAGGTGACCCTTTCTATGGAGAATCATTGAGCTTTTACTTTAAGGCCGGGAAACATTTTTTTTGAGCATCGGTCGGCTTGGTTTTTTCATTGTGTTCCGCACCATTGGCTCTAGTCAGGGGTTTTTAGGCGTCATGCCGTCGGTGAAAGAAAGTAGAGTCAGTGCATGAGAATAAAAGCGAAAGCGATGGAAGCAAACAAAGAGGGCGGTTATAATTTTACGTAATCTTATCAGATTATTAGAATGCATAAACATTTACTTAATAACGAGAATAACTGGAATGAAGTGATCAGCATGATTGATATTCAAAATGGTAAGCAAGAGCTGCTTTGTTTACAGTTTTTATATTTGCACTCCTAGTTTCGGTTGAATGACGAAAATAGACTATTGATACCCAGTGAAATAGACAAATATTTCAAGTAGTGCTCGCTGCAGAGTTCTCTGGAGCTCCAGGGTGGAGCTTAACCTGTTTAATGGGTGGAGAGATAGGGTTATGGGTGTGGTTGGGGGATACAGATCCACCCATCATGTCCATAGTAGGTCAAGAGAGGGAGGAGCTGGAGGTTATGGCTCTGCAGTGAGTAACCTCTCAAATATTTTACCTACACGACAGTCGCCTTTAGTCCTTTTGGTGTTAAACGTAGCTTTTTGGCCGAGACGCAGAGGTGACAACTTTCGTCGCTTTTTAACGTCGGCTTGGCTACACGCATGATGTAGCACTATTTTTTACCTTTATTATCGTCAACATCCAGGACAGATGGATGTCATTTTTTCTTACATAATCACAAATGTCAAGACACTAATACAAGAGAAGAGGTCAAGTTTTGCAACACCACCCTCAAACTTTTTATCCTCCTTTCCATTCTGTTTTTCAACAAGGAAATCAAAAAAGGTTTATGGAGAGCGGGAGAAGGTGTTTCCATGGAAACGCCCCCACCTGCCCCCCCCCCATTCCTGCAGACCTCAATCTTCTGACCGAAAATCTCGATTTCCAAGAGGTGATTAGAAGCCGCTCAACTCATCTCTCCGAAACTGTTTACTGAGTGAAAGCGGGAGGAATACCAACTGAGAGAGAGAGATAGAAAGAGTATGTTTGAAGACAGACCTTTTCCATTTCTCACAAACACAAAACAAAATATGGCTGTGTTTGGAAAGGAATTAAGCTTTCTTTGACAAACACTGGAAAGCATTAGTATGCAGTAGTATGATGTGTTGTTGTCGTATGATCTCAATACATTTAAATGAGCAAGTGGTGTGCAGTTATCATGAAATTGCATTATTGTAATCCAATTTTGTCAGTTCAGCCAGATGGCACGTAAAGAAAAAGATGTTTAAAATTATGGTTCATATTGCTAATGGTTCATTAGTCATGTTGAGAGATGCAGTATTCCATGTAGTGTGTACTACTTTATATATTTGTGCTACATTTTGAGAATAATCACGGCAGTAAAATCAAAGCTAAACCCTTCAATCATAAAACAACACTGCTTTGAATGCATTCATGCTTTTATAAAGTTCTACCTAAATTATAAAATTATTAAGGATTAAGAAATTTTCATTAAAATACCGCGCACAATATACAAACAGAACAAATAATACAAGCATTCTGCAAATAATTCTGCATCACATATCCTAAAGTCTACACACCATATTAGCTTTCCTGGTTATGGGTTAAGGAAACGCTTTGCTAGAAGCCAGTTCTAATTCACTGCATTATATGCTCTCTTTGAAATCCATCTGTGAAATCTTACCACCCCTTCCTAAACTGCTCTGATCTCACAGTTTAGCCCTTCATTTAGCAGAAAATAGCACCTTAATTACCGGCTGTAATTAGCCAAATTCGCCACTGAAGGAATGGAGAGCCACGGATGTCGGGATACCAAAGGGGAAACGCACTGCATATGCCATTGCAAACACCGTTCTTGTCACTCAGCGTGCGCCAACACACACCAGTTCACAAAGTCACCCAGAACCAAATGGAGAAGGTAGATAAAATTGTCCCATCACTGCCTGGCTGAAAATGTGTGATGGATATACGTGTGTGCATGTGTGTGTGCATGTGTGTATGCGTGTGGGGTAGATAACCTTGTCACAGAGGGGCCAGCCACCTGCAGACACCAATTAGGATGTCATTTACTGCTAATGTGCCAGCAGCAAGTGAACCAGCAGGGGCTATGCAGGCAGGTCGGCCACAGGCAAGGGTAACACACACAAAAATCCTTTGTAATAAATCACTGCATATCAAGGACAAACTCTTCACATATGGGATATGCACAATATCAATACTCATAACTTCCAAAAGTGCTGAAATTTAAAATCGCACACCCCTTTCAGTAAAAATATAAGAACATTAAAGCAGGTATGCAGTTATATAATCTGTCTCACCTTGATGATCTCATCTATAAAGCACACATGAGTCACTGGGTCTCTCTTTTTGGTTAGAACCTTCTGGAGGTGCTGCACCTGTTCAGGAACGTAGTAGGAACTTTAGACAATATATTGACACACTAGCTTTAAAAAAACATAAGGGAAAACAATGGGAAAATAAGCACAGTTGTTTGGGTTGGATATTGTTTGAATCTTAAAGTTTATGATTCAAATTCTGCTTATCGATTCCTAATTTTGATTCCAACAAGGTAAAAAAAAAAAAGTAGATATTATACCTATTTATTCTAAGTCTTAGTGCAAAAACATGGCATTGTAACTGAATAACATGTAAAAAAAATCAACAGGCTAAAGAATACTTGCATAAGGAACTTTTGCTTATGGTTTAAAAAGACCATAGATAAAACAACTAGCCTAATTGATACTGTATAAATTTAAAGCATTACTAGAGGCAAGTAAACACAAAAAAGAACAAATAAAAAAATTTGCAACTGCACAAATAAATACAACTGAACAAAGACATGATTGAAATAAAGTGTTTTAGGATTTTCAGGTATAGAAAGTAATAAAATATAAAATAACACTGAACTTTATGAATAAAACATTACAAAAACAGTTACAAGAGTTATTCACTGAGTGAATATTCTTTATCTTTTGTTGTTTGATTAATGTTATTATAGAGACAGCAGCAGGAATATTAGGCTGCTGTCACTTTAAGAGCCGCACGGATCCAACATACTGTTACACATTTCCTTTATCAACTGTTTTCATTCACATAACCGACTGTTTACGAAAATATTTTGATAGTTCAGTTCAGTATTGTGCAGCACACAGTATTAGTGGTGGCTTTCTGTGTGTTTTGGATGCGTGCGCAGCACAAAAAACAAGTCTTTTTGCACTGGAATGGTTTAAAATCACAATAAAATGCGCACACAGCAACCGATAAGCAGAATTGACATTCTTTATCGAATCACTGGTTCCTGGAAATTTGGAACCGGTTCTCGATACGCGTCCCTAATTGTGAGTGTGATATGCCTTCATACAGTTGTTCTATAAACAAGATTTTAATTTGTATTTAATGCAAACTTTTGACCAGTTAATTTTTTTTCACTAACAAATTCCAAAGCATCAAGCATGTTGGGAAGTAATGTGTGGACTGGAACAGCATATATGAGTGTAGAAGAGCAGAGATCTCCCATTCAGGCATCTTCTGCTCACTCTACCATTAGAAGGACTGGCAAAAAGTTCATTTCTGAGCATAAATCAAGCTTAATATTTCATGCCTTTACAAGTGAACACCAGACAAAATGGACAGGGACTTCTGTGAACTACTGGTGTTTTGCCTAATGACATTAATATCATTTCATAATTGTAACGTCTGTGTAAGTTTGATACCTGACCACACGCGGCACAAATCTGATCCATTAGTTTCTCTAAATTCGTCCACAGAGCCGCTCGAAACGCAGCCGTATTCCCTGGAGTGGGCATGACGGCTCTGCCAGGGGCACCTAAATATAGCAGACACAAAATGCACACACTAAAACACAATGCAAAATTATCAAGCACTCTAAAACACAAATGCACTAAAATAACAAACCTCTGGTATTGGCAGGCTGAGTGAGGACTTTAATGTCCAAGGCATTAACAACATTCTCCTGCACGGATGTCCTGTATCCATCTACCACACTTCTTATGGTCTCTCTCAGATTGCCGAGGTTATAAAACACTTGTAGGGCCGTCCCCACCTGAGATGGATTCTGTGGGAAAAACAGGGAAAAACATCAACCGATTTAAAAAAAGAACATTTACATGGTGTGAGCTACAATGAGTTTTACATGAATTGTTTAATCTTGTGAAACACTGCGGCGTAAACAGTTTCCAATATACAATGGTTTTGAACAAGCGGTCTCATATTGACGTGGGAAGTGGGTCACTGACACAAAGAAATTAAAATGCATTAAAATACGCCTGATCTCCTAAAATCGCATCTCCAGTTCCAAGTCAAATTTACACCTGAGACTATTTGTCTCATATGAGGGGATCATAGACTGTGTGCATCATTTGCTCCGAGAGCCACCGATTGACGTCATTGCGCTCAACACCAGAGCACATGTTAGAAAAGTAGGTCATATTCAAATTCTTCAAATTCAACTGTCTCAGCTTAGCTGTGACTACAGGACATTGGCGTTTAAAGTGCAAAACAGGAAGCTCTCCGATGCTGCATGCAAAGCAGCTTCCAGCAGACGGTCCTGATCTCTGATCCTGCCTTTAATTTAATCCCCCAGAATGAAAGCCCCGAGCATCGCAACCAATTCAAGACCTGGTCCAACTTCAATCTAATCCCAATGGATCAAAAGTTGATCAGGCCTACTCACCTTCCCAAAAGGTACAGGAAAAACTGCAGGTGAACGGATATGCTTGATAACAAATGTGTTTAACAAAAACAAAATGCAGATTAAGAGGAAGCGATAATCCAGTAAACCTAGCCCTTTTCTCTATGTGCTTGACTAATGCTGCACAGATTGAGAGTAATAGGCCAGAGTGGTGGGATAAAGCCATCAGCGGTGGCTAAGTACTTGGTGGCAATCAGCGTTTTCAAGCTCTAATCACACAAATGATGCACATTTCTTCCATCACTCTCTCCTCAAACCCACTTGAAGGCTAAAACTGAGGCCAGGGCTGCCACCGCTCCTCTGAGCTCTTCCCCATCCAGCATTTTGCAAGAGAATTGTGCTCGATTCTGAAAGAGGCTTGACTCTAATACTCTAAACAGATGCAAAAAGATTGGAGTGATGGACAAAATGTATGTTTGAAGATTAAACAGTTTTTTAAAGAGCTAATTAGATTGAAATCACCCAGGTTGCACTGCAACATTAAAAACTCAATGCGAAGTATAAGAAGAAACCGCAGTCCCTTGTGACCTCATTACAGGTGTCGGCGAATGGCCAATTTCTGATCCACTGGTGGCTGCAATGTTTTTGTAGCTACTTAAGATCCTAGATGAGAAAAACTGTCCTCAGAAACATGTGTGCTTATTTCAGTTTACTTGCTACAGGATCAAAGACGCTACAGCACATTTTAAGACATTGAACAACATGACGTCTGCTTATGAGAGTGTTAAAACAGGTTTTAATACAGTGAGATTTAAACCACAACCAATTATTTTTTTTTGTAAAAATAAATGCAATAATTATAGATATTTATTATTAACATGAATCGATCCTTCGCAAAGACCCGCCCCCTTTAGTTACTTTTGCCATGTCTGACAAGCCATGCGCTCTCACGCCACACATCATGTTCTCACGCAGTGAAAAATACATCGTGGAGCAAAGAGGACACTGACAACACGTCTACAGACAAGAGCAGGTTTCATATTTAATATATTGTAATTTTTTTAAAGAAGTTTAAACAATAAATAGCATCTAGTGTCGTGACAGATCGCTGCAGCTCCTCGTGAAGCGATCATCTCTTCATACTAGTTCATTTATAGCATCAAATAAACATGAATGAACATCAGAAGGAATGTTGTTTCAAGCGCGGAAAGACGTGAGTACGCACAATTTTTAACTTCAAGTTCACCAACGTTAATCTACTAACTCCCCTGACTGCTTTGCTGGACAAAATGCCGGTTGCGGGGTTATGATTGGTTAGGTCGCCTGTCAATCAAACTGCCGGCGAAGGGTCAATTGCTCAGCCGTAGTTGAAACCAAGCCAAAATTGGCTGTCGTCCAGCAGAATAAATCATGTGTTGTCACTTATGCAACAGTTGAGTGTAGTTGTCAAAGAACAGATGTGAATCACAGACAAAGGAAAACAGAGGATTGAGAGAGACCTAATTGCTTGCGGCAGGTTCACTCACAGCATGTAATGCGCTAGCCCTCATTTACCCTGAACTGCGGAAGAATAATGGTTTAGCAGGGATATGCACAGTCACCGTGGAGATGGATTTGATCAGCTCAGTGCAAGCCGGTGACCCAGGATGGCTAGCTGCCAACTGCCGTGAATGAGGTGTTTTCACATTACTCACATCCAGGCAAGCACTACGCTTTTGTTCCCAGAATTAACACTTAGGTGGAACAGGTGGCCAGCGATCGCTTCTTTACCAGCAAATGGGAGAAAAGCATATTTGGTCAGATGCTTTTAAGCTCAAACTCTAGAAGAGACCAATTTCTGAGTGGGAAAACAGACCGTTAGCCATCGTTGGGAGGGTGAAATGTACCTAAAAATACACCCTATGTTGATTAGATTGGCTTGCATGTTGTTGGCTATTGTTGCAAAGTGTGGGAAATCTTATACAGTGCATTCTCACTGCATCCTCTGTCCAAGGGATCGCATGAACCTGTGTAGGGTGTAGCGCTCTTTCTTGATATGTTTCTTGGGAGAATTACATTTCACAACGGAATAAATATGTTTATATCAGATAACCCCTCGACAAATAGCGAAGGTCGGAAAAGGCCATCTTCGCGGCTCATCTCGACAACACTGCAGATTCAAAAGATTCTTACATAATTGCAGAAAAACAGGTGGCATGCTTGGCGAACACATCACTGTATCCGAATCCTACAGATCAGCTGTACAAGGAGGTCTGAGATGTGCCAATGTTATTTCTGCCATCTTAAGATTTAGGCGTGTTTCTCCAGGGGAATGTAGGAGACAAAATGCATGTGAAAAGCATCTTAGTGCTGGCTGTATTTGCTCTTTGATGGCAGTGGTAATAGGAGTAACAACTAGCTGATGTATCAGTGTTTAAAAACTCGATTAAATTCTCTACTGCTTGGTAGAAATCAATTCAGTCAACTCTCATTCTGCTTCAGGTAGATGTCCTTTTCTAGAGAAATCATAAAGGGAAAAATACACAGCTCAAAGAGGGAACTGGCAGCTATATCAAGTATGCCACGTCAACAGGAACACAGTGAGAGTTTGCCCATCACACAGGGATGCAGTGCCTTTCGAGAAAAACAACACTGTCATTTCCAGCCAATTGCTTCCTCTCATAAAAACACCTGGTCACCACACCAGGGTCATTAGCTTCTGGCTGTGTTTGTTTTGTCACCATATGAAAGACTCAGTCCAGATATTTGTCAAAACCAACCAATAGCTGATAAGTAGATTACATCAGAGGTGTTTTCCCACATACGGTGCCCAGGTCATATCTACAATGCAGGACATTTTTGTGTTAAATGTTATATATACACACATATTAAATATAATGAAAAACCTCCTTAAAAGGTGCAGCATGTAATATTGAGAGCTAGTGGTTGAAATGGGTACTGCATTCCAAATTCAAAATATTCGAGTTATTTTCTCTTCCTCAGACTCGACGCTCATGTGGGTTGCCAGATTGGGTAAACACAACAGGAGCGAGCGCAAATTGACAATGGAAGGCGAGGAGACGAGTTGACTTTAATATCCTCCCGTTCATAGAGGTTTTTAGATGAATGCTGAGGCTTTTTAGGTTGAGTAACATCTGCGATCACTGACCCAGTTTGTTTACAGGCTTCCCCGGATGCGATACACTGCGTTTTACGCCAACTGGCAACCCTGGGGTGTCGAAATACTATTGGGTAAATTGGCAGTGGGTGGAATCACACGGACCAAAACAAAAACAGACATTCCAACACGGAACGCACAATTTAAAGTCATATAACTGGCTGTAGATCAGTTTTGAGTGAACTTGGCATGTTTCCTAAATATCTGCAAACATCTTATGGAATATTTATACTTTAGTACAGTCAAAGAAAATTACATACAGCACCTATAAGGAAGTGTCAATTTTTAACAATCGCACAAACAATATAAAATACTGTCAGACTGTCAATCCCTTGGATAATTTTAGAGATTTGATTATACAAATGGCTAAAAAATTAAGTGGGGTGGGAATAATTAATAAAGCTAACTGAATTAAATACTGTTATGAAACAGGATATGATGTTTTAGTGTGAAACAACAGCACAAAATATCAGAATTTATGAAATAGCTGCCAATACTCACTGATGCTTGTGGTGTTGTTTTCACTAAAAAAAAGGTAAAAAAGAAAAAAAAAAAAGGACTGCATAGCAAAAATTACCCATGGATTAAATTATATGGACAATACAGGAACACTTTTATTTTCTTTTTGGTCTAGTCATTCCCACTCCAAAATCACCGATGCTAGCCCATTGCAACATGCGGAGTTCATTTGCTCACACTTAGTGAGGTGTCATGGCCATGCGCGAGCACTGGTGAAGAACAGAGAGAGGGCGAAAGTGAGACTTTGAGTGTGAGGAAAAAGTGAAAAGATGATGGATCACTTAGACATCATTTATGTGCCGTGTTTCCACAGCAACCCAAAAACAAACACGGCGAAGACCGATTAAAGCCTTTTAAGACGCACTTGGCAAATGTCAGCGCAATGCCAAGCCAGGAAGAAATGAACTCAATTTGGGAGAGAACTGATGATTATGGAAAGGAGAAAGGTGAAAGTCAAGGTGTGCTCAGCACAACTAATGAGATTTTTTTTTCCCAGTGATTCGGATTGACATTAGAAGGAAATTAACTCCTTTAGTATCGTGTCATTTTTCATTCTTTTAGTGATGATTTTCAGTGATTTTACAAATACATGTGCTCTTAACTCTTCAATGGTGAATCAAAGAGAGCGATTTGACCTGCCGAAAAAATTGACAACATGCATATGTACAAATAAAAATCACTTAATTTTTGCAACACCGTCTTGCGAAACCGGTTCAGATGAAAACACAAATGAACGGTGGTGAAAATCTTAGCACTCTCATATCATGGTACTTTAAAACAATAACATAGTTTTTGCAAATAGCATGCTTTCTTGTTAATATTAGCAGGGTAGCATCCAAAGGTCCCACGTTATATGAATATAAACCAATTATAATCAATCAGTAACATGCATACATCCAAATATCTTGGTGTAACACAACTAGTAATCAAAAGCCTCTCAATGACAGTCACCTATAAATAAACGGCTGCATCGTCGTGCTTTTAACCTTTGCATGACTTTTTAATTGTGAAGAACAGACATCAGGGAGAAGGGGTGTTAAAAAGCATGTGCATATGGTCTCCATGGTAACAGTAATTTGTCAGGTGGGTGCCTGGCAGTAGCGTGTTACTGATGGGTAATGGGCGAGAGTAGTCGACGTGCGAGAACGAGGAGTGCTAATCAGCACACATGGGAGCAGGTCGCTAAGAGGTCTCTGATCTGTAACAGTGTACCAGTACTCTTTCAAAATATCATACACAACCCTGCAGGAAAACAAAGCTTAATCCAGTCTAAAGTGGTTTCTTGGTCTTAGCTGGATTAGCAGGTTGGCCTTCTGGTCTCCTAAGCATCCGTCGTGATGACATAGAAGCTGCGACAGATCTTTTCTTCTGTATTGTGTACAGATTGGTTGTTGATTGGATGCTGAGTTGTGGGCGTGGCTGATGAATGTGAGCTTGCAGGGGCGGAGTTTAGAGTCCCCATGAAATCAAAATGGAAGTTTTTTGGCTTTTAGTATTAATAAGTTTGCCTTCTGTTATATATAAGCTGGTGTGCTCCAAAACAATTCATATTTAGAAGATATAAGGAGTTAAAACTTAGTCTCTCACTTCTGCCAATATGGATCAATGATTTTGATGAGCATCCTGCCTATCCTATATAATACACTATAAAGCTGCGGCTGAAATCAGTCACTTTTTCACACTTGCCATTTTTACATGGTGAATGGCACTGACTGACAGTATAAATATGCTTTCCATTGAGGCGAATGAAGTCTGGTTTCACATCAGTGTCACACGAACCGCCACAGCGTGCACACGGTCTGCTCCGGTCCAGCACACAAAACGTATCATTTTACGTTAAAACGTATCAATCATTTTAATTTTGCACGGTATGCTGTATTTTAAAGTGTTGAAGAAGATTCGGAGGAGAAACGGTTAGAGATTAGAAGGAAACTGAGGTTTTACAGAGCTCAACAGCTCTGACCGAGATGTGATGTAAACGAAACACTATTGGCTATTTTTTTTAGCTGATTGATATGTTTGACCGCCCTGTCTTCCTATTTCAGTGGATATTACATCAATTCACTAAATAATGCTGCACGTTTCAAGGCACTTCAGTGGGCCTTCAAGCACACAAAATGACAGCATACGTCACACCCAAGAGAAGTTTGTCGTTTTCACTTGACGACACAGTTATGACATTTTTATTAAACGTTACGAGGTCACATGTGCATGGGTTTCATTTAAAAATTGAACATGTGCATGTTCTTCCCATCTATTTTTTGTCGAATTTTCATTACATGCTGACTTTGAGGTGTTTTATTCGGCAGAGAGATTCAGTTCACATAATTCCTCTCTAGTAAATCATTTATGGTAAACATACTGTAAATATTTTATGATCGTTCTAAACAAGCCTTTTGCCTTCTTTCCACTGACAGAACGAAGGCAGCCATTTTGGCAGAACAGGCCACACCTACTGAGCGCTTGTCAGCTATTTGAGCAATCCAGCATATCTATTTTCCATCTTCATGATGGTCTTTAGAGAGCAGACAGAGAAAGAATGTGAGACAGTGATAGAGATGTAATGTTTGAAGTGAGTGAGAAGGCAAAGGAAAGAGAGGCACAAAGAAAAAGACTTAAGGAGCTCACAAAGGCAATGATTTCACTCCTTAGCAGCTTCAACTCCCGAGACACATTGCTTTTGATGTAAAGGTTACTCAAACACATAACATAGATGAACTGCGAATATCAGGAGGGTGAATGCGTAACCTTTTCAGTGACCAGCAAAGTTGAGTCCAATGGACCACGTGAAACGAGTGAAGATTTCAATAGAGCGCAACAATGACATCCACTTTTTTTGAGACCTTGGCATTTTCCCCATTCATTTTCTCCATAGGCATTAAAAAAAATCATGATCCAAATCAACCAACTCTATAAACATTTATTTGAAGCAAAATACATATGAAAACCAGAATAGTCCTTTCTACTTTCAGGGTATATTATTTTATGAAAGAATGAATGACCTATCCAACACTAAAAAAGGCTGGGTTTAAAACAACCCAAGTTGGGTTGAAAATGGACAAACCCATTGGTTGGGTTAAATGTTTGCCCATCATGCTGGGTAGTTTTATTTAACTCAATTATTGTGTATTGTTGATGAAAATGAACCTAAAATATGTTGGAAATTAACATTTATTAATATGTTTAATGAATAATTAAACAAACATTTATTAAACTGCTCAATAATAAATGTTAACCTTTTGATTATTATTGTTGCCTCTATTTTGAGTCTGGTTTTTAATTTCCAACCTATTTTGGGTTCATTTTAAGTCAGTCATACAGTAATTTTTAAACAATAGTTGAGTTAAATAAAACTATTTATAGCAAAATGTCGAGTTTGTCCATTTTATAACCCAACTTGGGTTGTTTTTAACCTAGCTTTTTGTGTGTATGTGTGTGTGTGGGTGTGTGTGTGTGTGTGTGTGTGTGTGTGTGAATGAAGCATTGCAAATAAATCAAATAAAAAAAGATAGTACAATATAAATAGACAATGAATAACTGGAGTGAGTGGTTGTTGCAGAACTTTTTTGCACTCATGATTTGATTAAATTGAAACCAATTTACTGTTTTTTTTTCTCTCTTGAAATATTAGATCAGACCATTCAAGAACACACACTTGACCCTTTTTGAACCCTGTTTGAATGTCAGTGTGCAAAACGTTGTCAAAAGAGCACAAATGAAACCACACATCTCCACTCAGACGCTTGCAAATACCAAATGCGCTTTGAGTCCTGCCATTCACAGCAACAATGCAGTGACAAGTTAAACCGTGTGCTAAAAAGACATTTCTAAATGATTAATACCCTCGAGCACAGTTTGAGTCATGCATCAAGTTCAGCCCTGAAGAAATGATAAAAAAAAAATGCTGTTTTCAAATCATTAGTGACAGGGATTGCGCATTAGCAATTACAGGAGATTGCCTATAAATAAACATGCTTGAGCGAAAGGAATTTATTTACATAGAATGAAGAGAAATAAAAGAAACATTGAATTGGTTTCAGTTAACATTCTTGTCAGTATTTGTTTGGCTCAAGGCAGATAACATATTTTTGTTTCGCCTTTTTACCAGTGAGCGAGAGAAAATTCCATTACATGCTGCAGGTACACGGGTCTATTAGGCTGCGGATGACAAAAATCACATCCCACTACGACACTAAACAAAACTAAACAGAATGGGCAAAATGGACAGATGCAGAGAAAGGAAAAACTTTACAATAGGGTTTCATTCGTTAACAACATATCAACGTTTACTAAAACATTTTTGTAAATGCGTGTTAACTAACGTGAACATTTTATTAACCAACATCAACAAAGGTTAATATGTATTTCCCATCGTTAGTTCATGTTAGTTACAGTGCTGGGTGGGTTACTTTTAAAATGTATTTCACTACAGATTACAAAATACATGCTTTAAAAAGTCATTTGTAACGTATTTCGTTACATTACTCAAGTTTAGTAACTTAATCTAAATACTTTAGAATACTTTGGAATACTAATAAGTGTGAAACAAACACAAAAAAGGTCATTGCAAGTTTTTATCTCACAATTCTGACTTTTTTTCAGTCAAAATTATGAGATATAAACTCACAATATTGAGAAAAGTCAGAATTATGAGATATAAACTCACAATATTAAATTCACAAATGCAAGCAAAAAGTCAGTATTGCAAGTTCATATCTCCCAATTCTGACTTTATAACTTGCAATTGTGAGTTTAAATCTCGTAATTCTGAGAAAAAGAAGTCAGAATTGTAAAATGCAAACTCACAATTTGTTTTTTTCCCCTCACAATTGTGAGAAAAAGTTGCAGTGACGAGTGAATTATAAAATGACTCACAAACAACTATCACAACACATGAAAACAGTCGAAAACATGAAACTTAACTCTCTTTTTCAGACGGTCAGAGTCAGAGAATCACCAATTTCTGTTTAAATGACATTAAAATTCAAAGTAATCACTTTGGTAATCTAAAACACTTTTCAGATGTAACTGTAATCTGATTACCACCCATTTAAAATGTAACTGTAATGAAATACACTTACTCACATTTTGTATTTTAAATACGTAACTAAGTTACTTGTATTTCGTTACTCCCCAACCCTGGTTAGTTAATGCATTATTTTTGTAAGGTGCTACTGGAAAATCGAAACTTCTTCAACCTTCGATAAACTCTTAAAAATAAAAGTTTCCAAAATGCGGTTTTAACAGCGAACAACCAAAGGATGTTTCAGTAAAAAGTCTGTAAAAGAACATTTTAATAATCTGAACTGTTTTTTTACTTTAAAGACCCTTTCGTGCAATCCACGACTCTTCATGGAACCAGTTTCAAACCTATATTTTTAAGAGTGTATAACCAAACGCAGAAAATATGAACATCCTGACAAACATTTCAGGGGGGAAAAACAACAGTATATCTGGACTAATTTAAACGACTACTGAAAAACAAAGATATAATCCAGTTGATTGTGGCAATGTGGAGTGTATATCTGAACCATCTATCAACAGAACAAAACTTATCTATGAGAGACAACAAACACTCCTCGTCTGGGTGACCTCTTGAAATGGACAAAGGTGACGCATTGTTTAAAGGGTGCATGATCAATGTTCTGCTGGTCAGCTTATGTAATGCAGTTAGTCTCAATAGGGCAAGAATCGCATCTGTCTGTCAAAGCAGCGGTGACTCAGTTAAAACGTAGACTCATTCGTTCCCTACAGTCATTGATTCTACCGTCAAACCCCTTCCAATACAGGCAGCACCTAATCTATTATGTGGAGGAGCCACACTCCTGTGATTTTACTATTTATGTCCGCAGTGGGTCAGCTTTTTTCCAAGTTTTATGACTCTGTTTTGATCATGCATGCACCTGAACACATGATTTCATAAGAACTTCCTGGTCAGGAGACAAACTATTTTACCTTTTTAATATCTATAATAAAGGGAGGGGAAGCTTTTTAATATCTATATATAAAGGTACAGAAATTTAGTGATCAAACACTGCATAGTCTTCACAGTATAAATAATAAAGCTGCAAAAGTTATTTTCTCTTTGTATTTCACGGTTTAATTACGATTAATTACACAGACAGCAGGCTGCCGTCACTTTAAGACCGAATGCACGGATCCAATGTACTGATACACAACCGTCGTCTTTCTCAATTGTTTACATTCACGTAAGCCATAAGCGACTGTTTTCGAGGATATTCACCAAGTTCGGCATTTTGACATAATTTTGTGTGTATTTGTCTGTTCACGCACAAATAGACAAGAAAACAGAAATAACATTAACAGACAACATTAAATAATGATTTGGTAAACAAATTAACCTATTATTTTATCATTTTAAATTGAAAAAATGTATTTTTGTGGAATTGTCTGCTTGCAAAGTGTGCTTATGCCGTCTATATGTAAAACAAATGACAGTTGGTTTCATATTTTGCAATGCAGTGACATTCAAACATTTTTAGGGTCACTGTATTGTGGATTGAGAGATTGTCATTTCTCCGCTTCTGTAAGCGAGAAGGCTGCATTAATGTCCGTTCCCTTACGAGCATGTGAAACAGGACACTGGCCCCGCGAGTACTCTGCTTTTCTGGGTCAGGAAGACAGGAGCCATGGCGAGAGTAGCCATTTGTATATGTGTGTCTGCGTACACACTTGTGCGACTCCAGTGAATTTTGAGCCCTTTGAGACCCTAGTATCATTCTCCAGCTCGGACCACACACACACACACACACACACACACACGCCTCAATGACCTCCAACCAATGTTTGCCAAGTAAGCAAAGACCTTCACTGCAGTAATCAGAATCCACTTCCAAAACCTCATCCACACCGAAAAAAGAAAAAGGAAAGAAAAACACAAAATCACCTTTTGCGACCTTCTGCATGAAAACACCTTTCTTAAGCAGCTGATATAAATGTATGAGCAGAGAAATAAAAGAATACATGAAACAAGGTGGATAAAAAAAAAAAAAGAAATGAACAGACCTCTTCTCTCACCCCATCCGAAATTAATGTGGCTACATTTTTGTTCTGCCTCTCTGCATGTCAATGTCTAATTTTGACCTTCAAATGCACTCTCCTTTCAAGTGCCCTTCTGACAGTATGGCAGCGTATCAGACAGCTGATGCTTTCAAAACAGGAATGCATTGATATAAAGTGCCACTCTTATGTACGATTTTAATGAAATTTAGACAAGAAAAACATACTATGCAATATGTCACCATGCACCAAAAAGCAATTGTTAAGAACAGATGAATCCTAGAATAGTTCCTGAAGCTTTAAGACCTTTCATCACATTTTGTTTTCCTCTCGTTTCTTTTCATAAAATATTAATGACATGAAACTTGTGATTAAAAAAATTCTATTAAATCAATAGCCTGGTTTATCCAAAAATCCTAATACACAAAATCATGTCCAGCTTTGCATTATTTTCAAATGATTATTGTTCCACTTGGAAATACGTATGGATTGTTTCATGTTGTCTTTAAACACAGGACTTCTTGCAACGATAATGAAATTGTCTCGTGTGCTCAAAGGAAAGTTCCGGGATCAATACAAGTTAATCTGAGAAATATGTTTACAGTAATACACTTACAGTGGAAGTCAGGGCAAGGTATGGCACATGGTTTCAAAAGTATTATCATGCAACAATTGATAACTAGTAAAAGTGCATTATTGTAAAAATCATTGTTCTTACAAACTGAGGGATAAGATGTTAGATCGGTGATGTTGGTTCAGCTTAACTTGCATTAAACTTGCATTAAATTCCTTTAAAGAAGGTGCAAGTTACAGGGTTAGTTCACATAAAAAATTCAATTCCTGTCTTTAACTACTCGCATGTCGTTCGACGTCTGTAAGACTTTCATTCATGTTCAGAACACAGATCTTTTTAATAAAATCTGAGAGCTTTCAGTCCCTACATTGACAGTTACGCACCTAACACTTTGCGCTTCAAAAAGTTGATAAAGAGATCGTAAAACTAATCCACATGAGTTGAGCGGTTAAGTCCAAATTTTTCTGAATAGACTCCATCGCTTTATATAGGCAGGAACATCATTTTTGGCAGTTTTTGTTCGTCGGCCGACTATGATTTCTCAGTGTGATCCGCACCGTCGGCTGAAGTTGGGCTTTTTTTCAGCCGATTCGACATGTTGAATCGGTGTCAGTGAGAGAGAGAACTCTGATTGGCTGTTCAGTATTGCAAACAATTCAGTTCAGGCAAATATAACCAAAAGTTTATATTTACTGTACAGTAATCTTACCTGAGCACTCGAATGCACAAATATTTTCAGAACATGAGCGGAGTGGAATAAAGAACATGATCAGCATGACTGATATTCAAAACGGTAAGCAAGCGCTGCTTTGTTTATGGTTGGTCTAGTTTTGCTTTCGAAATGACGAATATTGACAAATATATCTGCATTAACAGACAGTCATCTCCTTTATACGCGGGTGTCAAGCGTGGGTTTGGTGGGTCAGGCTTTATGGACTTATTGAAGCGTCATTTGCGTAGCTGTCAACGGGACAGCTTTTCATTTAAATATCTTCATTTGTGTTTCGAATATGAACGAAATTCTTACGGGTTTGGAACGACATGAGGGAGAGTAATTAATGACAGAATTTTCATTTTTGGGTGAACTAATCCTTTAAAAATCTTAGTTAAAATTCAGAATTCAAATTGAAATTCCTCCTTTTTTTGTTTAGAATAAAAGAGCGAAATGAACAGAACCATCTCTCCACATGAGCTCAGGAATAGCGGCTTATGTAACCCACACAATTCTAAATATACTGATGCAGGACTGGCCATGGAGGAGTGGAGTGAACTACATGATAAGATCCAGAACAACAAATACATGAACAGAGGTCAGGGGGCTCTTGCATTGCTTGGTTTTATAATGAGATGCTAATAGGGCAAGAAGTTGTTGTAGGGAGACCGCAGAGAGAGAATTTGTTAGAGATGCTGGTATAGAGAACTGTGATTGAAACAGCCATTCACTCAGGATCACAGGCAGCTATTCTGCCCCCAAAAAGGGTCTAGCTAGGCAGCGCACTAGGTTTTTTGAAAGACAAGACACCATTACGCAATATCTACATTTAAAAAGATCACACAGTGGCCAATGCCATTACGTTATCTGCAGCCAATAACCTTGAGACACCATGTGAAAGATGGGGGTGACTGACCATCAACCAACCCCTGAAGCTAAAAAATAAAAAAGCGAAAGGCTTTTAGCAAGCAGCCAGCAATGGAAACCATTATAGATGCAGGAAGAAACAGAACCTAGAAGACAGTCTCTTGACTAGACATCATCAGATATGTTGTCGGTTCATCTTCACCCGAACTCCTTGAATGCTCATGTTTTCAAAGACACCTGATGGCCCATGAGAGATGCATAAAGCAATCAATTATTGACCTTGTAGTCTGTATTTCAACAGTACTGTCATCTGGAGCTCTGCATTGATTTGTTCCATGAACAGTGCTGGAAAATTAAACTGTCAATCAAAAGGAAGCAAAAATTTATAGACGCAATCAGCAAAACGTAAAGAACCGCGACAGCTGCGTTTGTATGTTGATATGCAACATATCCAGTAGGTTATTTGTGAAGGCTTTTTAAAATGTTACTTTAATGGAAAACGGACACATTCTGCATCTTTCGGCCCCTGAGATGGCTCCATGTGGCAGCTGAATTTCTGAAATGTGACTGGACAGTTCAGTGTGACGGCTGTGCGTCTGTAGACGGGGGAAAAAAGGCCAGAGCGGCCCATCTGCTGTGTGTGAGCGCATCGTGTGTGACAGAGAAACATGCTGAGGGAGAGATATAGAGTGATAGAAAGAATACTGGCACTGGTTTCATCCTGTTGGAAGTTCAATTCAATTTTATATGCAACTCCATGAACACAAATGCTTCTAATGTAGACTCCACTTAAGCTCAGTTCCATTCATTGCTGCATTTGAAATGTGTTGGAGCACAATTCATAAACACAATGCTTGCACTTGTAAATTATTTCTGGTTTTGGTGTTGGAGAATTTTGAAATTGCTGCCTGCCACGTGACAAACTACTCATAAATTAAAGTTGTTTGTCAACCCTTAAACTACACCGAAGCCTTTTTATTTCACTGAAAACGCAGTTAAGTATTAGAACATTTTGTACTTTGTTTCTCTAAGACATTGTGGTATTTTTACCTGAATTTCCATGCCCTGTTCCAGTAATCGTTTGGCTTGGTTTTCCACCTCCAGACGAGCTCGACTGATGAACAGCAGGTCATTTTCTATGACATCAATACCCGACAGATCAACACCTTGGGACAGGTAATCTGAAAGGAAAGCATTTTTCAAAATTATTTTAGTTTTTAAGCTTTTTAAAAGCATTTTTAATTGTTAAAAATAAGGGGAATCAACTAAAACTAAAATAATTCCAATTTATTCTATGGGCAAATATTTCACAAGACCTTTTTTCATAAGCATGGGCAGTCATATGTTGATGTGATAGATAACAGGAATGTGTCATTTGGAGGATGAGTGTGTTTGCACACCCCTAGGAACCCGTTTGAGGAGCATGCAAACCGTCTTCTTCACAATTGTCTACACTAAGTAGGGGGTCTGGAAGCCACCCGACCCATTATCACAACAGGCTGTGGAAATTATGGTTGGTTTATTTTTCTTTTAGTGTGAAATGCATAAAAAAAACTGTTGGAAGAGATGAAAAAGGCTTCAGAAAGTACTCAAACAGTGCTAATGTTCCTACTTAGGGCTGATTAAACTCATCGAAAAGAGCAAAGCATTTATTTAGACCAGAGGTACTCAACAGGCGGGCCAGCGTCATGCTAAATATGAATGCATTTTTATTAATTTGCACTCGAAAGTAGCGTGAATATTAGGCAATGTGACTGTTTGCTTCATTTAAATGCAGTTGACACTGACACTTTGCAGCAGAGTCCTGCACAAGGGAAAACAGTTTATCCCTGGTTTTCCATCCCCTGATTTAAGGAGAAGAGAAGAGCGTTATAGCCTACCATTTCAGATATTTATGATTCTTCATGATTTTTTTTTTTTTTTATTCGTACACGTGCTCCTAAAAATATTTCACTTTTTGCACACATCCAGCCCATCTTTAGTCGCAAATGTGAGTGAAACACTCTGTTGAGCCCTGCCACTTTTCTGTTTGCATTCACTACTGACAGAACCAGACTCGTTTTCAACCTGAGCTTTATGCATTTAGAGATTTTTGAACACTTTTTTTTTTCTTGTTGTTCCAAATTTTCTCATGTTCAGTGACACTTTAAATATGATAATCATTAAAGGGGACCCTTTAAATGTAAATGAGCTGCTGCTCCCCGCCCCCTTTCCAGAAGAGGGCAGAGCTTTAACAGCTCAACAACAACAAAGCTGGAGAATCTCAAGACAAGAATGAGACAAAATGAGGATTGTCAGTAACGTGTTCAGGCTTACATTGTTCAAACCGGAGTCGACACTGATGGAGAGACTCAGGAAGAAGTTCCAACTTTTAGACGTTTCTGAACGGTTAGTGGATAAATTGATGTAGTTGCTGTGGAGTTGATCAACTCATCACTAGCATGTGTCGTCATGTTCATATTCTTTCCTTGAATCGACCCTCGTTTGTGAAGCAGTCCGGCGTAAAATGACGGCATCAACAACACTCGACTACAACAACTCTTCCTCTTCTCTAAAGTAGCCCAACATGACCCCGCCCCCTTTTTTGTGCATTCTAGGGGGCGGGGTTTATGTAAATTTTGGTCAAACAGTAACATTACACACTAACTAAAGTAAAAAGTGAAATCATAATCAAGGAATCCTTTAAAGGACTTATAATTACTTAATAACGACGCAAGTTGTAAATTGTGGCCCTTCGCATTTTATGTGGTTTAAAAATGGCCCTCTTGGCCTCTTAACCGATTTAGACAACAGCATGGCCTGAAATGAATACATCACCAACTAGGGCAGCATCTCCTAGGATCATGTGGGATAGAGGTAGAGGAGGTTTAATGTCCCAGATACACCTGAATATATTCCACACGGGAGACCAGCTGTTATTCACAACCGTTCAAGTCATAAAGTATGTTTATGAGTTGCTTAATTCATAAAATGCAATTGTAATTAAAAATTAATTCGTTAATTATTGATAAAAATGATCCCATGAATGGAACCCAAGGTTCAAGGTTTGATTCAGAACCTTTTCTTCCAAGAATGAATTATAGAGCTTCTTTGAAGAGGTAGTTCGCCATCAACATTGGACCTCATTGAATGACAATCATCATTTGTGCTGCACAGAAAAAAGAAATCCATACAGGTCAATTAGCCATTCAGAGAAGTAAATGTAGTTGTGCACATCTCCAATATACACAATGCAAGAAGCATATGCACAAGAGCATCCACACTGAACTCTAAAGAGGAGAAGATTCTTGCAAGTACATGAGAGGGGAAAGAAACAGCATCTCTAAACACAGGGTGCCACACTGAACAGGCCTCTGAACAGACAGCCCGTGAGTCAGAGATACTGACTGATAAGGATACAGTGGCACCAAGCAGAACAATGTCACTACATAGATCCACTCATTAGCGCCTTCTGAGGGCACACACACCATCTGACAACCCTGTGACTCAATTTACAGACTGCTAACAAAGATATCATAAAGATCCCAGAGCTGTCTCATTAGAAGAGGTCAGATATCTCGCGGAGTAAATGACTCCATATTGTAGCACCCAGATGCTATGAAGCGACCTTGAGTTTGTGGTTCAAAATCTGGAGAGTTTGAGAGCTGTATGAAACAGGTGGCTTCCACACGGGGAAGCAAGGGGGAGTCTTTGGCTCCGGTTCATGAAGGTAGGCCCAAAGCCAGACTAAAAAAAATCAACAATCCCTGCCAGAAGTGTCTGTGTTTCAGCGCAATTTCATTTCACCTCATTTTCACCCTCTCCTGCTTCACTCTGCCAGAGCACAACAATTACATTGTCCAAGAAGAAAACCACAGTACTGAAGGGTCTCAATTAGCATTCTATCATTTGCACTTTGATAACTAGAGCTGAAACTGTAGCATGCTGGTTCTAAAAGGACAAATGGATGTAGGGATTCAACATGACACGATGATTCTGTAACTCAGGCTATGTTTGGAGTGGCAAGCATAATTAAATTAATCAAAATTGCAATGGGGCCTTTTGTGGTAATTAAACAGCAAAAGGCTGAGATTAAATATAGCATTCTTCAAACAAGCGACAGCACTCTACTCTGTCTGCAATCTACTACTCACACTTACAAGTGTTTGCTTTTAAGGATTAGTTGACTTCAGAATTAATTTCCTTATATTTTACTCACCCCCATGTCATCTAAGATGTTTATGTCTTCAGTTGAAAAGAAATTAAGGTTTTTGAGGAAAATATTCCAGGATTTTTCACCATATAGTGAACTTCATCGGCTACCAATGGGTTAAAGGTACAAATGTCAGTTTCAGTGCAGCTTCAAAGGGCTTTGCATGATCCCAGACGATCTAGGGTCTAAAAAAATAAAAAAACTAAATATATATACTTTTTAACCACAAATGCTCGTCTTGCACTAGCTCTGCGATGCACATTACGTAATCATGCCGGAAAGGTCACACATCGTTGTTTTACCTTTTTTTTGTAAAGGGACTTAGTCTTTGCATGTTCCCTTTGTAAACACTGGCCTACGTCACACGTGACCTTTCCAACGTGATTACGTAATGCGCATCGCAGTGCAAGACAAGCATTTGTGGTAAAAAGTATATATATATATATATATATTTTTATAAAATGACTGATTGTTTCTCTAGATAAGACCTTTCATCATCTGTGATCATGTGGACCTTCTGGGGACATTTGGACCTTCAACCTGTTGTACCTCAGTGATGTCCACGAAATGGAGAAAAATCCTGGAATATTTTCCTCAAAAACATTCATTTCTTTTCGACTTTGAGTATTCCAAATATACCCGGATTGTGTACATTTTCTGGTCAGAATCCGAAGTGTAGATCCGTGCACACTCTTATGGCTAATATTGCACTGTGTACGAGGACACACAACTAAGCAACTGAGTGTCCGTCAAAGTAGAACATCCTAAATCTTGAATACTGTTCTGATAGTCAAAAATTAAGTAGTTTTTCTTCACAAAATCAGTACGTACTTTTAGGGCATAGTATGGGTGGAGTATACTTTAAAGGCATACAGTACACATGATGCACTGTGCAGTAGAAATACACTAGTAATACGTTTTGGACGCAGCCACAGCTCCCCTTCTCCCAAATCAAATCATGCTGGGGTCATGAAGGTCAGAGGGCAGGTCAGGGGGAGGGGCATAGATGCACATTCAATCATAGTTCTTGACTCTAGATTCAGTGTTGCAGAAAAAAAATGCTTGTGTGACCATATGTTGGCTCTTCACAAGCCCTTTTTTTGTAGAAGCACCGGAGAACCATTGGCTCAGCATCAATCACAGTTATTACCTGCATTTATCTGGAACGAAGCACAACAGCCACTCCACAGAGAGAAGTTGCAGCATGCAATACAGTGTAAAACGATTCTAACTGTGACCTTGGAAGTGCAATTTTTCCCTATTACGGTGGAAAAAAAGAAGAGGCCGATAAGAAACATTAGTGCAAATTCAATATGGGGTCTGTCTGA
The DNA here is from genome assembly GCA_038088235.1 of Zacco platypus. Lineage (NCBI taxonomy): Eukaryota > Metazoa > Chordata > Actinopteri > Cypriniformes > Xenocyprididae > Zacco > Zacco platypus. The sequence continues at coordinate 2,410,851 of CM076066.1, read as the reverse complement.
GGAGTGGATTCCTGCAAAGCGAGGCACTCAATTTGAGATTAAAACGAAACTGGAAAAAAAGGTAATTGCTGTTAGTGTAGATTGAGTCATCTCTGAAATTCCAAGGCATGAAAATGAAACGAAGGCGTTCAAAATCACTTGAATTCAAAAAAACTCATCACCAAACGTAGCAAAGAGCCAAAAGACAAGCTCAAAAACCAATTAAATTGTGCTTTGTTTTCAGTGTACATAAAATAAAAATACATTTGAAATGCCAAAACATCTGGATGATCTAACAGAAACAACATATTCCTACAGCAGTGGAGGAAAACATTTTCAAAACAAAATGGCCAATAATCTATGACCTGGAGACAATGGTCATGAGAACAGCCTACAGAGACTTCTGGAATCATTCTAAATCAAGGGACAGAAGAGCAGGTTACTTAGCCTGAAAACATGTTCCAGCCATTTCTATGTCAAATGACTTCTTGTTCTCCCACCAGACCCAATGTCTCCTTCCAACTGGACACTTCATTGCTACGATACTTGACGGGTGAGGGAAACATAAACAATTCAGTTGGCCAGAAGTGACAAGACAGTGAAACGCTCCAGCAGCTTCTTGATGGAATCGCTCCTTACACACTGAAATCACATCCAAAGTTCAGGCATTGTCCTCGCACATCAATTTGACCAACTGGAAAAATAAGCTGGGCTCTTTCAGACTGGAGGTCAAGCTACCGTTCTATACTTCAATAACACGTTCTACACTTCAATAACACGTTCTATACTTCAATAACACGTTCTATACTTCAGGTTCACTAACTACAGTGGTAAACCATTGCTGCTACCGTTCGTAGTTGTACTAAAATTGAGGATGTACTGTAAATATGGTTGGATCTAAAGAAGTGGAAGAGATACTAAATATTCTGGTTAAATTGACCTATACTTTATGCTTTATTAGACTACATATTGTTAAACATTTCCGTTTTATTCCTTTGTAATTTATTCAAAAATATCATGGGTATGCCACTATATTACCATACCATCTAATATTTCCCATAACAATATCACATTTATTTCAAAAGTTCAGTATTAATGCGACAGCATATTTATAGAGAATATCTATTCTGTGCTCAGCGTGCCATTTTGTGGGGTGTTGTCTGAAGATTAAACCTAGGCAAGTTTGAAAAATGAGGCTCTTACAGTAGACGGGGAAAAGATCCTAAAATTGCAGAAAAAGTATCAAGATACAGGCTTTCTGTTAGAAATGCCTGTGTCTTTGTGTACTACTTTTAGCAAAAAAAGCTGTTCTACATGTCAAGCATCTTATCTTTCAACATTAACCAATAACTAGAAATCAGTAATATTCGCTTCATTAGCATGAGACTTCAGTATCAAAGTGATCTGTCCTTGAATCCGATCAGACATCAGATTATCAGGGAGGTGACAGTGCTTTTTGAAGGTCACCCTGTGCATAAGGGATGGCTTTTTCCCATGCCTCTCCTTCCTCAGAGAAACAAAACACGTAACAACACAGCTCTCTGGACTGTGGCAGGAAGTGAATGAACTCGGAATGCTTTGTTGGAATTGGACAGAATCCCTATGGGATGGCTAAGCAAAGCTGAACCAACATACGCAGTAAGCAGAAGTTCACAGTCAGGGTGTCCCTGCTAATCTGCTGCCGTGAAAACACGATGTGGGGGATCCAGACTCACATTAACACTGTAACCTTGCGTCACAGGATGACGTGTTGGACCCACTGAGGCTGAGGGGACTTGACACTGTTTATACAACTAAAGCCTCTGAAATCTGCTAAATACAGGACAATCTCATTTCCCACAGTCTCTTCCACTGCATTTGTAGCTGAAAAATGATCGTCTAGCCACCTCTAGTATTGTTCATAATCACTTTGATAATGACCACTGAAAAACGCAACCCAACACTTCAGAATCTGAGACGGCACTATATTTAGTATAACCATCTGTATCAATTCCACTGGTCGTCTGAGTGCTTGAACATCTGTTTAATGCAATAAAAGCATCCAAAATCTCCTTGCATCGCATTCTAGGCCTTTAAATGTCAAGTTTGACAAGATAAAATGCTCCAAAATCAGTTCAGTCATGTGCCCGAATTTCATCTAGTGGTAAACTTGTTTAGTTCCACTTTAGACCCAACAGATGTGCATTGATTACGCTCCGCATTGACGGAACAGCTGTAAGACTTTGGGGACTGTGAACTGCCAGAGGCGACTTTGACCACTGGGTCTGTCAACTGCATTTGGTGTGTCTCAACTCCACATGCAAGAGAGCCCTTGGAGACACTGGGAACGTGACCAAGAGCAGCTCCCAAGTCTCAGAGGGCGAAGTCGGCCAACAAAATATAACACTACAGGCCAACCAGAATTTCCTGTTTGGCTCCGGTTTTAGGTTGCCGTTTCCTTTAAGCTTCTGGTCAAATGTACTAGTTACCAACATGTACCAATAAAAAAAGGAACATCATATCTAAAATGTAATAACAGATACTGGACAACTGCCTAGGGATAGCAAATCACCTTCAGATAAAGTTCTCCAGCCTGTCCTACATGATACACTGGCACTGGATGAGATGCAAAGAGGATAGAGAGGGAAACTTGGGTATATGGATAGATGATAAGCTTTTAAGTACATATTGCTAAAGGAAGCTCAAAATAAAATCGCTTTTATTTTGGAACTTTTTTTTTTGCCTCTATTTGACAGAGCCTTGATTCAGTGTACCATGCATCTCTGAATTTCATTACAAATGTAAAGTCTCTTACTCATCATTGCACTTTTTATGATTTAGTGGGTCGGGCACCATTGACTACACGAAGAAAGCAGCATTTGTATATCTTTATCTTTAAAGTGTTTGCTTGTTGTATCGCGAGTTCTGACAGATCTGGGGAAAATTGCTTTTTCCCCCCCATAATAAAACACCTTGAAGATTTGCAAAAAGATTTAAATCTGAACACACTAGTATCTATTGATGAATAAGGCAGTGGTGAAGGAGACGTGTAATTGTTTTGGTGTTTAAATGCGAGTTGTCTTTTTATTGTGAGTTTGCATGGCTGCTACCTTGGCGAGGTCTCTCTTGTAAAAGAGATCATTTGATCTCAGTGGGTAAAATAAAATAAAACAGAGCCACAAAAAGAGGTACCAGGGAGTAGAAGAAAATCTTATTGGATGACCTAAATTCAAAGCTATATTCAAAATACTGACATACCTGTATCCACTCATTAAATTCTATATAAAATGGATAGTTGAACCAAAAAAGAAAATTGTTATCCTTTACTCACTCTAGTGTTGTTCCAAACACACTATTTACGTTGATAGATAACATTAAAAGTATTAATTAATAAATGGCTTATGCTCTAAATGTATACAATGAGGATAAAAATGTAATAAACATTTATATAAAAAAAAAGAAGGAAAAAAAGTAGAACCCCGAACATATGGAGGAGATTCAGCCAGATGAGAAGGATCAAACTGCAAGACGGCGTCCCAGACGGTCCCGCCAGAGACCCATTGAGCACGCTTGATTCTAGGAGGTTGCTCTGGGGAGCAGAGGCGTAAATTTTACACAACTCCTCATCCCTCACGCCTCTCCCAGAGAGCTGGCACCTGGCGTCTTACCTTCCGCTCCTGGAACCTGCGGTTGCTAAGCACAAGTTAATTCACCCAGGGCTTCTGGAGTTCTGCTTCCTCTCAATGAGCATCAGTCGCAGCAGCATTATCAAGCTAGAATCACACAAACACACTCACCAGGGCAGTTTACACAACAAGAGAGAGATAACGACAAAGAGAGTGGTCATTACTGACAGACAATAGAAATGTCAAAAGAGACATCGGCTTTTGAAATCGAGGGAAATGGCACTTTTGAAGCTCAAGGAATTGTCTAAAAATACAGAAACACGTTCTCTCTCTCTTTCTCGCTTAGGTATCTACCGAGAACTCTTTTGGGACAAGGTCTGAATAAAAGGTTTAAAATATTAATGCCCACCTTGAATATTTACGAGTATGTTCAGCTTGGGAATTAAGGCTTTTTTGTGATATTTTTGAGATTTACATTAGCGTTTTAATTTGGTGAAAAAAAAGTGATGTTCCATAATTAGCACGTTCTTTTCCTTCATATCAGTGCGCACCAACACGCCCACACGTGTACAGCAAAAAAACTAAATCACGCTTCATGCAAGATTTGTTATGATAGCATTAGGAAGACTCAAATGTAGCCTTTGCTTTGCAAGTAAACTCACTCATCCTTGGCTATTACAAAGATTTTTACATCCTTTACTCATTTACCCACTCCAAAAGTGTGGATGCATGAGCTATTTAGGAAAATAAAAGAAGAAGAAAAATAAAAAGTTAGGAAGAGAGCAAAACAGTGTATTTTTGGGACAATACTCAATATCAATAAAATTCACCTGTTGGTATAAGCCCTATTTGAGCAACAGGGCAAGAAAGGGTTACAACTATTACACGAGACCAATCGGGAGCCAGAGGAGTGTTATAAACCACAGCAGAGAAAGGGAGGAAGGGGGAGGGAAAGCGAGAGTGATGAGGGGAGGTAGGAGGGAAGAGAGAGAGAGGGACAGAGCGAGAAGAGGAGGAGGAGAGAAATGAGTAGGTAGGGCATTTTGAAAGCGCTGAGTGTAGCGATGGTAAGAGAGAGAAAGACTAAGAGGGAAGGAACAAGGGAGAAGGAGAGGAGCAGATCTCTAAGCAAGATGCATGGCACCACATCCTACAACATCTGACTTCCCTGCCCCCTTTGACAAGCGAGGGAGTGCTTAGAGAAAGGCAGATAGAGGAAGACAGGCAGACTCATCCCTTCAGACAAGCATGTCCTTTATCACTCGTCCTGGCATGGCTCTACTCAAACTGGGAAATATATGGGCTACCAGGTCACTCGCTCTTATGGCAGCAACAAGAGGTAAAAAGCTTCAGGTTTCTGTACTCTCACAACTCGAGCATCTGCTTAGGGGAAGGCATGCTATTTCACACAAGCCGTAACTTTCGATATCTGTATAAAGCTGACAACTTTTTCTTTTTAAATACAGGAAATACTGTGCAAGGTTGATACCAAGCGTGAGCAAATTTACATGCTTTAAATTTAGAGAAGTTCACTTCTATACTGTGGAAAGGATGATGCATTGATTTTAGACAAAAAAAAAACTGCTTTGACACTTGGGAAAAAAAGATGCATGTTGTATTTTATGTGGTTCCTCCAGTGGCCAACACAGTAACTGACACATTTAACTCAATTAATGTACATGGAAAGAGCAAAACTGAGCAATCGAAACCCATCCAACCCATTATCCTCTTAAAGGGAAGATGATGTGTCGCTATTACTGCTTCTGTCTATTGCTGAAAGCTGCCTTCTAGCTCAGAAAAAAAAAAAGCGCGATAGAGATGCTTGGAGATGTATGAGTATTCTGCTCTACATATATGGAGTAAAGCCCTTGTAAGCATGTTGTGGGAGTACTGCAACTTGCTCTGCTAACAACCACTCACAGTCACAGTGGGAGTCCATTATTGCAAAGGAACATTAGTTTAATGAGTTTCTATTGGGCTTAAAGCTTTTTAACTAACTTACAGCACCAGAGACACCTTCAAAGACAAAAACTTGACTTTGACTGGGGTTAATTCTTTAAGGTGGCAATTGGAAGGGTGCACAATCACTAAAAGGTCTCTCCATTAGATTTGTGGGAAAATGCCCATTTTATAATAAAACAATGGCTTATGTGAACTCTAAGGAGATGCCACCATCCTTTAGAGATCTTCAAGGTCATTTATGACTCGGGTAGAATGAAAAAGTAATTCTAACTCTCTTTTTTTGCGTCTACTAGCAGCCAGAGAGTGAAACTACTGAGGATGGAGCTGCTGTTCCGGTGTCCCACATGAACACTGTGAAAAAGAGAGGGTAAATATATGACACACCGTGCACCGGCTTGACTACCTCCTTCCCTCTGGAAACCTGTGACCTTGTTGTGATTACTGTGTATCGCCGTCTACCTGACTGGTCTCCTGGAGCTGTACTGTGGCATAGCAAGTGGGGGTGTGATTTACTCAGGTGGAATACAAGGGGCTGTTGAATCTGCTGGGAGACAGGGCAACTTTTATTATATGGTGAGGAAAGAATGCCAGTCCGAACCTGTCACACTGAGGGAAATGCATTTCTGCCGGTGGTTCATAAAGTCTCGGAATAATCATTGAGGATGGGACATGGTGCAGTCCCTGATCAGTTGTGCAAGATCTGTTTGGCCAATACAAAGGACAAAAGGCTAAAGACAAGCCTGAATACAACACAGCTTTCATGTCAAGACCACGTGGATATTACAATGCACAAACCCTTCCCACGCTCTGAAAAAAAGGAAGAGCAGAGTGTGTTTCCATCTCCCACATCCTCCCACAGAAATCTGAGGATGCGAGGGAATGAGGTATGAGCTGTTTGGACTGCGTTTAATCAACCCTACTGAGAGGTGTTTGAGGAAACCGGAGTGTCATTACTTGTTCAGTCTGTGCCATGCTGGGGCTGATGACAGCCTTTGCTGAGCTCATTTGAAATCACTTCTTTCAGAAAAACTAAAAAAAAAAAGTCCACAAAAGAGCAGGTACATATCAGAATGGCGTTGAAGGAGCAAAGGACACTGCCGAGATAAAGCGGCGTTGGAGTATGGTTGGCGTCTATGACATCCTGCCAACACATCAGCGCTTTGGTTGCATTTGCTACACAAGCTCCTAACAAGGACAGTCGACACAAGGGAGGGGTGAGTTTCGCTATTATTTTATGTATTGCATATAAATATTTCATCCTTTTTAGGTTCTTAATTGTGGTTCACTCACATTCTTGTTAGTTGCCGGCTAGAATTTGGGTAAGTCGTACAGTTCTGGCGTTAACACTCAGTAAAGAAATATTTCTAAGACAAACTTGTAGCTTCAAAAGAAGAGTTAATTTCTGGTAAAAGCTTGCTGTATTACCCGACAGACATGCTAAAACAGCCACTTTAATTTTTTGCATGTGTAGGAGAATGCATACCCCTCCTGTGCTGGGATTCCAGGCCATCATGAGCAACGTCACTGTCCTCGATAACGTTGAACCTCTTGACTTCGAAATGGACCTGGACACTCCTTACCCTGTCAGCTTCCAGGTGTCTCTAACAGGTTTCCTCATGTTGGAGATTGTTCTGGGTCTGAGTAGCAACCTGACTGTTCTGGCTCTCTATTGTATGAAGTCAAACCTGGTGAGTTCTGTCAGCAACATTGTAACCATGAACCTTCATGTGCTGGACGTGCTAGTGTGTGTGGGTTGCATCCCACTTACGATTGTGGTGGTGCTATTGCCGCTAGAGGGCAATAATGCACTCATTTGCTGCTTCCACGAGGCTTGTGTGTCCTTTGCTAGCGTCGCTACTGCTGCCAATGTTCTGGCCATCACACTAGACCGCTATGATATCTCAGTTCGGCCTGCAAATCGAGTTCTCACAATGGGACGTGCAGTGGCCCTATTAGGGTCCATTTGGGCTTTATCATTCCTCAGCTTTCTGGTACCCTTCATAGAAGAGGGTTTCTTTAGCCAGGCGGGTAATGAAAGGAATCAGACAGAGGGGGAAGATCCTTCAAACCAATACTACACTGAATTGGGACTGTACTATCACCTGCTGGCACAGATCCCAATCTTCTTCTTCACTGCTGTGGTCATGCTGGTTACTTACTACAAGATTTTGCAGGCCCTTAACATTCGCATTGGCACTCGTTTCCATTCGGCACCCAAGAAGAAACCGAGAAAGAAAAAGACCATCTCCATGACTTCCACTCAGCCCGAGTCCACCGACGCCTCGCAGAGCAGTGCAGGCAGGAATCCACCCTTGGGTATGCGTACCTCTGTGTCTGTGATCATAGCCCTCCGCAGGGCGGTCAAACGGCACAGGGAACGCCGTGAACGGCAAAAGAGGGTTTTTCGCATGTCACTTCTAATCATCTCCACCTTCCTGCTTTGCTGGACACCCATCACCGTGCTCAACACGTTTATCCTGAGTGCAGGGCCGAGCAACTTCACTGTGCGTCTCAGACTGGGCTTCCTGGTCATGGCTTATGGAACCACCATTTTTCACCCACTGCTCTATGCCTTCACTCGGCAGAAATTCCAAAAGGTTCTAAAGAGTAAAATGAAGAAGCGTGTTGTGTCAGTTGTAGAAGCTGACCCGATGCCTAATAATGTGGTCATCCACAACTCATGGATTGACCCAAAAAGGAACAAAAAGGTGACTTTCGAGGAGACAGAGGTCAGGCAAAAATGCCTCTCCTCAGAGGATGTGGAATGAGCGACTGGGCTAATTTTAGGCAAATATCCTCATCAGGTAAAGAATCATTAAAAAGGGAAACCACTAATCCAAAGCAGTAAAGAACTTAAGTGTATTAATTGTACAGTACCTCAAGAGGAATAATTTATTATTATTTATTGTAATGGTGACTATTGTAGATGTCATAGATGGTAGTGTAAATACTGCATGTGCTTTATTGAAGTGGTTCTAGAGATTGTACATACATACCCAAGTATAAACCATAAATGTAAAGAAGTAGAAACCGATTCTCCTAGGTTTGTTCATTTGCATTAAATACCCCAAAAAACAGCTGAAGAAATTGTTTTGTTATGATGATGAACCCTACGCAGCTGCTTTGTGATAACACAACATTTCAGGAGTAAGGTTTATCACTCTGTTCAGAAAGAGGTTTAATGTCTGTTACGCCGATTTATACACATGGAAAATATAAGATAAACACTTTGGATTTCATGAAGTAGTCCCTGATCTATCTGCCCTCTGCCCTACAATAAAAAGGATCAAGATAGCTATATTACAACTCAGGTCAACAAGTCAGAGGGTGGACTTTCAAAGCAAGGTCTGTTTCCTTTCACAATCACTAGCATGACCAGTTGGCATAAAAATCACATCTTTTTATAGGGATGAGGGAGGTGGTACATAGCAAATTGTCCAATAAAGCTGCTGGGATATGAAGTGGTTGGGGAGTGTCAATGAAAAGGTGTTGACTTTAAATACTTAACCTTATGAGACCCATTGAGCTGATGGTGTTTGATTATTGGTTAAACTGGATTAGAGGGTGATAAATGTATCTTTTGGCAGGCTAGGAAAAATAATCACCCCTTGCACTGCAGTAATGAAAGGTCACACTGATCTGCGTTAGGGGCAAAGTCAAACCATTGCACACCGGAAATTAAATAATTTAAAATTAAATAAATGCAGTTCTGAGATGTTAATTCCCAATTGGGTTGACATGCTCAAATTCAGGAACAGGTGATAGTATTGGATGATACCTTGCTTATGGTGTAATCTAGTGGAGCTGGGACTAATAAACACTTTGTGATGTCACAAACAGTAAATAGAGGCAAAAATATCTCAAGGGTGTCAATGAGGCTACATATGACTCCCTAATTCCTGATTTTTAAAATTAAACCGCACTTTACATCAAGCTTATATCATCAAGTGACTGTTCTTGAGTTTACAGGTCAGAAAGCCAGGATAGCTGATCCATATTTAGAGCTCACACACTGCGCTAAACAAGAGCAAGTGGGAGCTGACGTGCCTGATTGATGCATGTCTTTAATGGAGTTACAGGTCTCTCGAAACTGTGAGTAACTGTAGTAAAACCTGCAGTGTCAAATCTGTCCAAACCACTGTACCCACGACCAAATTATCTTCGGGCCCTGGGCTTCAATATCAATATCAACTTTTAGCTTAAGTGCACTGCCAGTCAACTCCAAAGGACTCTTTGGGCCAATTGTATCATCATATGCAACAGATCACAAAGAGGCTTGTGGAGCCGTTGCCCTGTGATGAGTTGGCCTAAGATTTAGGGTTGCTCATGAACAAAGGCTTTGTTTTAGCAGTAAACAAGCAGTATAGAAATTTCTGAGAGGCATGTGAAGAAAAACAAAACAGGGTTCCCTGACAGAAAAAAGGGCTTCCAAAACTGGAACGGCTCTGCTTACAAGTCGTGTTCAGGGCCTGAAAACATGCAAAGTAACATTATCACTAATGCAAAGTACTGTTTCATGGTTAATGCCAATAAAAAGAAGTTAAGAATATTGAAGTGCCTGGTATTCCTACCATTACATATATATCTGGATTTAGACTCCAATAACTTGGTTAGCTCTTTTGTTTTACATAACACCAAACACAAATTAAATACGCCAAGAAATAAGGATCCAACTTTGAGCAGCACCCAAGAGCCTCTTTATGCACAGGCTGTAATCAAACCACAAAGAGGATTGTTTCACCGCTTTGTCTTTAAAATCTGTGTAATTGGAGCATCCTTACCTTTCCACTGTCTGCTTTCATTCACCCAGTCTATTCCTCTTACCTCGCTACACTGATCGTGACATCCACATGCCACTCATACATTCCCAGAGGAGTGCGAGTCACTGAGTCCAAAGTCCTGTGATTGACACTCAGTCTTCATTTGACAGACCGTTGCCGTTCGGGTGATGTAATAGAAGCAAACAGAATCGAATCCCTAATATGCAATATTATTTCAATATATAAAAGGTAACAAGGTGGCTCACCCGAGTGCATTTACTCGCATGTAGAAATAATAAGCGTCTCCATAACAGATCGCAGCACACGCTTCTCGTTTCTTCCCGTCAATTCTCAGCTCTTGACATTTATCTGTCCTCAACAGCATCATTCCTTCAGTTTGCCCATATGATTACGTGTGATGACTGTAAAGCACTTTGGGTGTTCAGTAGTACATAAGAAAATGCTTTATTCATTTACTCATCCAACTCCAATCATCTCATTACGGCTGACAGCAGCCACACACATGCCTTCCGCCAATCAAAACACCTTCACCTCCCTCCATTGCCCTAGTCAATCCCACTCTTTAAGCCATTTAGAGTTCTCCTTCAACTGTTCATCAATCCATCTGGCCGTCAATCCGTCCCTTAAATCACTGGGAAAGGACTCATAAATCATGTAACTAAGTGTGCTGTCATTATTGTGTTAGGAGGACCACTATAATTCAAGGCTGGACGCTGTGAGAAAATAACCAATGGCTTGCAAAGTTAAAGAGTAATATGAAAGAAAAATGTGTTTTGAATTCATGCCATATTGGTCACTATGATAAAGAAAAGCCTAGAAGATACTGGCCTACAGTGCATCAGGATATACATCGCAGTATAGTTCTCTACCCTATATACTATTGCCAGGGCTGGGTAGGTTACTTTTAAAATGTATTTCACTACAAATGACAAAATACATGCTTTAAAAAGTAATTTGTAACGCATTTCGTTACATTACTCAAGTTTAGTAACTTAATCTAAATACTTTAGAATACTTTGGAATATTAATAAGTGTGAAACAAACACAAAAGTTTTTATCTCACAATTCTGACCTTTTCCCTCAGAATTGTGTGATATAAAGTTGCAGTTGTGAGTTATAAAGTCAGAATTATGAGATATAAACTCGCAATATTGAGAAAAGTCAGAATTATGAGATAAAAACTCACAATATTGAGAAAAGTAAAAAAATTAGATATAAACTGACAATATTGAGAAAAGTCAGAATTATTATTATAAACTCACATACTAAATTCACAACTGCAAGAAAAAAGTCAGTATTGCAAGTTTATATCTCCCAATTCTGACTTTATAACTTGCAATTGTAAGTTTAAATCTCACAATTGTGAGAAAAAGAAGTCAAAATTGTGAAATGCAAACTCACAATTGTGAGGGAAAAAACAAATTGTGAGAAAAAGTTGCAGTGACGAGTGAATTATAAAATGACTCACAAAACATGAAAACAGTCGTGGATCATCAGGTCATGACAGGACAGTTCAGTTGACAGTTGGGCAAGTTTTTTATAAATTCAGTCATTTTGTCTTGTTCAGGACAGAACTAAATAAAAATAACAACATTTTTATGATCCCTCATAAAAGTATTAAAATTCTGATGAAACTTAATTCCGCTTTTTCAGACGGTCAGAGTCAGAGAATCACCAATTGCTGTTTAAATGACATTAAAATTCAAAGTAATCACTTTGGTAATCTAAAACACTTTTCAGATGTAACTGTAATCTGATTACCACCCATTTAAAATGAAATACAGTTACTCAAATTGTGTATTTTAAATACATTACTAAGTTACTTGTATTTCGTTACTCCCCAACCCTGACTATTGCATAGTATATGCTGCCCATCCGACCAAACCTACACTGGAACACAATGATGTCTCAGCTAACGTCTTAAACAGTTATGCCACATGGTAAACAGGAAAGCGATTTGTCAATTAAACCTTTAAGGGTCCATTATCATTTATTGATCGTCTTGTTTACATTCCACTAACGTGATGCTATCAGCAGTTTTATAAACTCTCAAGCTCGACCCAATCACTGTCCAAATGCACCTCGTCGGATTTCTTGTAACACCATCTGAGGACAGCGCACACTAGACAGAGACTTCAAAACAGAGAAATCATTTTAATTGCTTCTACAGTTTCAGGGCTGTATTTGAAAAAAAAAAAAAAATGATGGCAGTAATCTCGCTTGTACCGTAAAACATTCTGTCAAAACCTATAGACAAAAGCTTTTCTGCCCATGTAAGGCGGGTTGCCTAATGGGAGACATGTCAGACAGCTTTCCACGCTGGATGCCAGAGAGCTGCACATACAGATAATGATATCACATCAGACCTTGGCTGTTCATGTTATACCTTGAGGGGGTGGAGGGAAGGCATAAAAGCGGAGCATCCTGAGAAAAAAAGGACAGGTGCTGTTAGAGCAGTCTAATTGTCTCGTCTTGGACGGTGACGCTAATGCAAAGATGTCTCTTGTAATCCATTAGCTGGGTGAGACGAATGCAAATATGACCCTTACTTTGACATGATAAATAATTCAATGGATGGAGAAAACATATTACTGAATCATATTGTGTCATGAAGAGAATAAGACCACACCAAAAGCTGCCATGTTTTCTACTACCAACATAGACTGCAGCCTTTTAAGGCATCTCTGAAGCAATTGATTTAGACAGCTAACACGCGGCGACTCATAAATAGAGCTGCTCACGATAAGCAAACAATATAGAGTTGAACCACGATACTGTATGATATTGTCTTCAGAGTCACAGTGCATTTTCGGACTTCCGTAAAAGAGCGATGCCTTAAAATGAGGTATCTTAGAAGGCAGCCAGTGTTCACATTTGAATGTTTCAAATGCTGTCTATCTAGGCAGCTCACTAAGTCTCGGAACAGAGCTTATCTGTGTACGAGTAAAAAAAGAGAAACTGACAAATATTTGTAAAATTATGGCATAATCAGCATGCCCTCCGTATGCACACTGGGAAACTACTGTTCACCTGCATTGATTTAGCTTCATTTGAAAAGAATATGCAAATAGAAACTGGGAAAAAGTACCTTGCTGATCTTCACTGGAATCTTTCCCCAGGGCCTGTGCCTTAATAATGAAGACATGTGTTTACTAAGAGCACACTCGATTTGCATTGCGCTATTTATCGGTCCTTATGACATCTAGGCAAATGTACAAACAAAAGGTCAGTAGAGTAAGAGTCAATATGAATCTGATATTACAGCCATTAAACCCAGAACTGAAAATAAGTTTTACATTTCAGATAATGTTCACAACCGCATGAATTCCAGACAATAATATGGCAGTGTTCTAAAATTACACCAAAACAATCAATTCATCGCCCTCAAAGTCAACATTAAACAGTGTCTCAACTCAATTTGCTTCTGAAATTTACAGTGAAACTGGATTTACAACATGGGAAAAAAAAACCGTCAGACAGACTTTAATCTGATGCAGCGGGAACTGATTGGATCATAAAAGGTGCTCGCTATTTGACAAGAGAGAGGTTGAGGAGTGAAGTCAACCTGGAACGTGTTGTAAACTGTAAATGGGTCAATTTTGATATTCTGTCAACTTTAAGCTCTTTGAGATTACTATAATGTACCCTGGTCACTACCGAAACTAAAGTCACTTAAAAATGCTATTCGGTTAAGAAACAACCAAAACAGGTCAGACGATTCCACATCCAATTTTAGACTGTCCTCGCACCTGCGTTGCAATCTCAGCAAAACATTTAGGCCACAAGAACAGGGCTGACCTGGAAATAGTACAATATTGTACTGATCCCATTAACCCGACAAGTGGAGGATGCCATAGGACTTCATTGCTAAATGCTCAGACATCTAAATCCTATATGAAAAACTGCCATAACTTCAAACATAAAAGATACTCTTACAATAAAGGTTCTTTATTTGCACCTCTGGTTCTAAGAAGAACCTTTAACTTCCATGGAACCTTCCCATTCCATGGACTTTTTTTGTACAGGAACTGGGAACGATTTGAGTGAATTAGCTTCAACTTCAGAAGGTTGTGTTTGAAATCGCCCCTTATACCCTCATTCACTATTCCCTAGATTAGTTCACTTGAAGGAAAGATTTATCTTGAACTCTATCATGGAAACTATATATAAACCTAAATTAAACAACTTACCCAATAAAAAAGGAATTTATATCTTTTTGATATTACGCTGCACCCACATTGGTCCAGTGGTGTGGAAAATGGATTGATGGATGATTCTGGCCAGAGGTGACTCTCATATTGCATTGTGGGATTGAACAAGTGCACTCGATGGCGTCTGCTATGGTTTTGAACACCACTATAAATGTCTGTTCCCTCAAATAGTGGCTTATTTAAGAGTATAGGGGGCGATTTTGAACACAGCCAGGGTACGGTGTAACTCAGCACATTAGGAACTAACAGTGATGTAAATGTGCATTGATTGGCTGAACACAGTTTTTAAAGGGAGTGTATATATATTTACTCCTCAATCTAACACCAAGAACATGGAAAACAACTGGACCAACGCCGAAGTCCAGGCACTTCTCAAACTGCAACTACAACGCAACTTTGAAGGGACCAAGCGAAACATGAGAAATTATGTATTTCTGCACTCACTTTCTGTGTTTAATTTTGTAATAACAGTCCTGCACAAGAAACAAAGCGTCACTTCAGAGTTCCTACTGGTGGTGCAAATGCAACCAAGAAAATTGCGCAAGGGTAAAATTTAGTTTTCAAAGAACGCTCCTGGTGGTTAGTTCCTATAACTACCTGGTGCGAAAGCCCCTAAAAAGATGCTTTATGGTGGAAAAAGGAAGAACTGTTCACTTAAAGGTTCTTTGCGAAACCAAAAGTGGTTCTTCTATGGCGTTACTGCGCAAAACCTCCTTTAGGAACCTTTATTTTTAAATGCATCACCAACTCACTTAGATATGATATAAAGACAACATAGGTAAAGGTTGCCACTCCATCACGAGTAAACATTTTGAAGGACACGAGGGACGAGCGAAGCAGACACTCGTCGTGATTGGTCACTCACCCAGCTCGTTGAGGCTCTGTGCAGCTTTAGTGATCTCTCTGCTGCCCCCTTGCAGTTGCCCCTGCAGGCGTTTGCTCAGGTACAGGATGCGAATAATCCTTCTCAACAGGTCACACGCCACCTGCCAGACACAATAAGACACATTCCTGTGTTCATCAAGTAACAATGACTTGTGGGTCTATCATAACCGGCAGAAGCAAACATCAAAGATAAGGTAATGATGAGATGTCAACGTTATGATAAAAGTGTCAAATCAAAAATGTACCATGGTAGCCATAGTTTTCTTTGAACCTACAGTACAATAAAACCTGATATTAGAGACCAATAATTATTATTATGGTATTAATACCTCGTCACGCAGACATGAAGGATGAATAAGGATGTTGTTAAGGAGTAGTATGCTTACAGTTTTCATCAAGCAAGCTTAAAATTAAGGGAGAGATTCACAGACTTAAACCAAACGTTTTCTGACCATTTCATTCACCTGTAGGATAACAGCGTGATTTGTTTAACACAAATATTTGTTTATATGCTCAGAATAAGGTGCTTTAATCATTTTTTTGCCTTTTATCAAGGAGAAGTATGTGCATCTCAGGATTTTTTTTCAGTTACAGTAAATGTCAATGGATTTCACACACAGAGAAATACTATAAACAGGCATGGATGAGCTATTGATTCACACACTAACAGTAAACTCTTATAACCCAGTGCTCAAAACAGGAAACTAAGCCACATGTTCAGAATAGTATGACCATCGTGCCTGTGGCCAGACGGCAGGCAAATGAAGGACTCGGAGAGGTCAGACTTTTTTGTGTTTCAGTAAAAAGGTGCCGCTGAACTGTCCCAAAGGTACGTGCATCTTATTTTGTGTGTGTCTGAGTCTGATTGCTTTGTCCTGGGGTGACAAGAGTGTCAGATACTGTGACAGAAAAATTTCAAAAGGAAAACGGGGGAAAAAATTCAGCTGTGCCCCCGTCGTCAGGTCTGATTTTATTCTTATGAGGAATAAAAATAAATGAAAATGTGTTGCTAAAGGCAAGGACAAGACAAACCCAGACACAAAGACAATGTGAAATGAAGTGCCACACTTCTGAATCTATGTGTGCGATCAGATAGTCAAACACAAAAGTAACACGTTTCATTTTTAGAAAAATAAATGAACAATAATAACAGTAATGCATGCTTTTTTTGCAATCTGACAAGGGTTGGAAACTTTCTATGGGAATTAACGGAAAATTGCACGTTAGCCTACAACAGAGAACTTAAATGTAGTTGAAAGAAAGCAAACTCTTGCAGACTAATGCATAATCGTAGGAAATATGTTTATTTTATTCAACATTCATGTTTTTTGTTGTTCAATGAAAGAATTGATTAAAGTTAAAGTCAAAAATGTCATTTTTTAAATTTGCACTAGTTTACATGCTTGCCTGCTTATGAACAAACAAAATGTTACATTTATGTTTGTATATGATGATTAAATAAATTTAATTTTAATTCCTATTTCCAACATGGAATATTTCCAAAATTCTCCAGCTTAACTTCCCATGGGAAGTGTCTGGAAAGTTTCCCGAAATGCCCCTTTCCAACCCTAATTCAGATTAGTTTTTAAACGTATTCTTCTATAAATTTCAATAGTAAAAACTTGCCCCACGATCAAAAAACTGACTTTTTTCCCCCCCTGGGCAATAACATTGGTGTGTTAGGGGGATTGGGGGATATTAAAAAATGATTTTGAATGTTAAAGAATTAAAAAAAGATAACTCCATCTAGAGAAATACTAAATATGACAACATGCCCTGCTCTCTTTTAAAAACATATTCACAACAGCTGCATGCAAACAATGATCCAAGCACTGATGGATCATCATGGAGTTTGTGATAATGCTATGCTGATGAGCAAACACAAATATGCAAACCCATTTCCGCAGTTCTATGAAGACACACACACAAAAAAGAGGTTTTGAGAGTAAAAAGGCGTATTTCATAACCACAGCGACCTTTCCTGTGGCTGTATTTCATTCATATTTAATAACAATTCCCCAAAGCCACTGAAAAAAAGGGCCGAAGACCCTGTAAATCCACAAGATGTGTCGAGCGGGACACTGTTGTTCACCTAGCTGTGGGTATTCACATGTGTGACTGATAAAGTGTGAGAGAGACCCTTCCTTTCCGGGCCCAAATTGACTTTTATTGATTTTTTTTTCCTGCAGGCTTGAAGCTTCACTCATGATGACATCATGAGAAGACACTGGAAAAGAGCTGCATAAAGATTGTAAATATCAAACACCGCACAGTAAAATATTAGTGTTATATTCCTTTGAGAAAACAAATTGATTTGGAATGACATGACATTAAGCGAATAATTACTATATTATATTATACTAATTACACTCTAAAAAGATTATGAAAGAATTTATTTTTATTTTATTTTTTAATTTGGTAAAATATTGTTTTAATTTGATTATTATTATTATTTTGTTAATCACAAATCAATATTCAAAAACCTCCATTCTCCCAGAATGATTTTCTTTTTTTCCTCATGTCAGGTGTCTTACAGAATCTGTGTTGAATGCAAACAATTGTGAAGGCATGGCTGTATCTATTGCAGGTGTTGAGCCAATAAACATGGAAATAAATCCTTTAGGGGGAAAAAAGCGCAGTGTTTGCAAAGCAGAACAATGAAGAAATAACAGTTTTGCAGAATGCAAATCTCTTTGTCTGTTTGGAATATCCAGGGATAGAGAGATATGGGATGAAGCAGATAGTGCAGAGTAAAGAAAAAAAACAACATACCTGTAAGCGGGCAAGCTGCGCCGTCCGTGCCACAATCTTATTGTAAGGGTCAACAATTTTGGTCCTTATCCTGAGAATGGAAATAGAGAAATGCTTAAAATACTAAATATTATCTGAATAATTCGTTCTTGCTTTTTTCAATTTATAATGCACAAATTGCACAGACATTAATCATGCACCACCTTTTAAAAACAAGGACCATTTTAACACCATTAATGAGGTAATTTACCTGTCCACAGCACTCTGGAGAGCTGCAATTCTGGTCTGCATCATTTGTAAGACACCTGTGAGGAAGCACAAACACCCATAATTCCCATGCTCAGAGAGAGTGCACGGTGCAAGGATTTGAGATGTGACAAGGGATCCCCCTGGAGGACAGCTGTAAATTTGCATGCATTTTTAATGTTAAAAACTTCACAGTATCCCAGATTATAATGCTGATACAAATATAGGCAAGTCATAAATTGATTACCCTGAAAACTGTAAACTCAGTGACTGTCTTGGGTCAGTGTTTAGAGGAAAACACACGGCAACTTCTATATACGTACTTTCAGAATTCTTCAAATGTCTTTTTTTTTTTAATGCTTGTATGACATTCTCATTTGAAATTACATATGAATGGGAAGAAATGTCAAACATATTTTAAAAATAAACAGTTCTTATTTTCTATGGGCTAGAAAAGAAATGAGCTATAAAAGATTTATCTGTGCATATTATTTCTTGTTCATAATTCATGTGCCCTCATAATCAAAATAACTCTTCTCCGATGACGTGTTTAATGGCGTGAGGGCGGGGCAACCTGTCACTCACATGAGATCCATTAATACCAAACCACAACCATCCAATAAATTCCAGACGGACAAAATCAAGTCCCACCCCACATTTTTACCTCTTCCAGAAGCCATTATACTATGCATCACAATAGGCAAGAAAAGACTTTCCATTTCTGGCTTTATCCTCAATCCAACTGATGAGGAGATCTGAAGTATGAAGTGTTAAAATGTGAAGCAGGTTGTGAAACATTACCTTCAAGAGACTCCATCCCTGTTGCCTGAGCTAGTAGATCCTCATGTCTGGCCACTACCTGTGACCAAAAACAAGATATTGCAAAATATGTTGGTATACATTTTAATATTAACATTGGTAGCTTTTTATTGATCATTTTCTAATTAGTAGACGTCAGTGCTTAGAAACATTTCTATAAAGGAATAGCGCACTTTCTAACTTCATAAATATGATCCTAACACAGATCATCCTGTTAGATCTATCTGCTGCTTTTGGCTCAGTTAACCACCAGATGCTCCTGATGTTCATGACGAAGGGCATCTCAGGAATTGCTCTCCAGTGGTTCAAGTCTTACCTCTCAGGTAGGTCGTTCGGGGTCTCGAAGGGATTCGGTGTCAAAGTCGCAAAATATAGCAACTGGGGTGCCTCAGGGCTCAGTGTTTGGACCATTTCTCTTCACTATCTACATGACATCACTAGGAGCTGCCTTCCAGCATGCACCGTCAAACCTCTGCAACTGATCCAGAGTGGTCTCACACCGCACTTCATAAACTTGCACTGATTGCCAATTGCCGCTCGAATCAAATTCAAGGCACTGATGTTTTGAAGGGGGTCGATTCTGGAATCCACTTCCGCTTCAATATATATATTTTGAGTGATTCATCATGAAGTTATTAATCAACATTTATCTTTCTAAATATTAATTATTTAAACAACTTCAACTTATATTAAAACATTTATTTTCATTTTCAAACACTAGAATGTTGAATATTGTCTGTACCTCTGACTGAGAGAAAAGTACAACTTATCAGTATGTTTTGGGAAAGTTTCCTTTTCAGAGCAGAGCTCAGATCAACTTCAGCTTTGAAGAAGCTGTGAATCGTGTATCTTTGTGTGTGCGCCAAGTGTTCGGTACAGGTGCTTTATGGGTACTAGTGGACGACTGGTACTCTGAGACCTGCAGACGCCTTGTCCTGACCTAGACGGACATTCTGTGCAGAAGTTCAGGGTCCGATCGTCAGCATCATGATAGAAGGAGATATGACCATCTTCTGACTATCTGTCCATGTGTGGAAAATGACCAGTTTTGTCTAGTTTTCTTAGTAATGACGTAGTTAGTTGACTCTCTTAGAGTATAATTGTTGTGGAAATGTGAATGTACGCAGGGGGAAAAGAGGGTCTACGAACTCCTTGTGAGACTTGAAGCCGGCTTCTGCTATTCTTCAATAAATTATATTTCAATTTATTTTTTTTTTAAACTCTGACTCCGGGTCTTCATTTATCATATCTGGTCTTTTGGGTCTTTAACTGTAAAAATTCCCCTACAGTTTGCTTACAGAACAACCACTGGTTCTGCACCCCTAACCCTACGGTTGGTCCAACAGGGTGTCTTGGAGAGGTGAGATCTACTGGGGTGCCTCAGGGCTCAGTGTTTGGACCACTTCTCTTGTCGATCTACATGACATCACTAGGAGCTGCCATTCAGAAACATGGCTTTTCCTATCACTGCTATTCTGATGACATAACTCTACCTCTCATTCCAGCCAGATGATCCGACGGTAGCTGCTCGCATCTAACAGAAGTTTCTTGTCTAAGCTCTTGTTCTATCCGGACTGGACTATTGTAATGCTCTCTGGCAGGCCTTCAAGCATGACTGTCAAAGCTCTGCAACTGATCCGGAATGCGGCAGCATGAGTGGCCTTTAATGAACCAAAGATGTCACGCCGCACTTCATAAACTTGCACTGATTTCCAATTGCATCAAATTCAAGGCAATGATGAACCACTGGCTCCTAAGATCGCAAAATCTAGCTATCGGGGTGCCTCAGGGCTCAGTGTTTGGACCACTTCTCTTCTCCATCTACACAACATCACTAGGAGCTGTCATTCAGAAACATGGCTTTTCCTATCACTGCTATTCTGATGACATAACTCTACCTCTCATTCCAGCCAGATGATCCGACGGTAGCTGTTCGCATCTAACAGAAATTTTGGACTATAATGAACCAAAGATGTCACACCGCACTTCATAAACTTGCACTGATTTCCAACTGCATCAAATTCAAGGCAATGATGAACCACTGGCTCCTAAGAACGCAAAATCTAGCTATCGGGGTGCCTCAGGGCTCAGTGTTTGGACCACTTCTCTTCTCCATCTGCACAATATCACAAGGATCTGTCATTCAGAAACATGGCTTTTCCTATCACTGCTATGCTGACGACACAACTCTACTTGATCTAGGCAAGTCAGGTGATCTGATGGTAAACATCTTAGCCTGCCTGACAGACATTTCTTGCAGGATGAAGGACCACCATCTACAGCTAAACTCGTAAGTCGCTTTGGATAAAAGCGTCTGCTAAATGATTAAATGTAAATGTGTATAGAAACATTGGTGCTTGTTGATTCTGACAGGTGTGGCTCACCTGGCAGTGCAGCTCTTTGTCCAGCTGACTGATGCCCTCTGCCAGCTTTGCCAGCTGCTCTGCAATGACAGCATGATGAATGGCTTGAGCTGTGTATGTCTTCACGTCGAACTCCTCTTTAAGGAAATCGACATAGCACTCTAGAAAGGAAAAGGATCAGGCTTTAAAAAACACATAACAGGATATCGCTTGCATTACAATAGACTGTGTGTGTGTTACTGCATCTAAAGGTGTCGATCAAGATCATCAACATACTCTAAAAACACACGCACAGCTCAGATCTAAAAATTAAATCATATTAAAGGAATATTACCATCTTTCAGAAGCGAATTCGCTGTTGATTCCGGATTAGCCTCCATCGTTGCCACTTCATCAGTGACGTGGAATTCCTGCGTCAAAACATGAATGAACAACAACGGCGATACGTCATGAGCTGTACTGACGTAATTTTCGTTTTTTTAATTTTAATGCGCATTTAACTAGTTTTAGAAACATATTAGATTAATTTATGTCATAATCTATCGTGTTATAATTGGAAATAAATATGAATTTCGATGAGAGGTTAAAGGTTAAACACGCCCACTAACACTGAAACACGGAAGTAACGAATACGCATGTGAAGCCGGCGCTTGTTGATGCTAGTCTAATGTTTACAACTCTGAACGCGCTTTTAAGGGAATGCACGTGTAACTAAAAATGGAATACATTTTAATACTGAATATTTAAACCGCGCGTTTTGCCAATGACTGAAGGAATTCATAACACAGATCCATAATACAATAACAATGGACAGTGGGAATGTCATGGACTTGTTTAACAGGGGAAGGCCTGTCAGAGTATGTGCACCCATGGTCCGTTACTCAAAGTAAGTTAGACAGCATTGAACCATGCAATATTTTGTATTTGTTGTACTGAATGGTTTATTCTGGCTTTTTTCAGGTTGGCTTTCAGAAGTTTAGTGAGGAAATATGACTGTGATGTATGTTTCACCCCAATGATCATCGCAGAGGATTTCATGCGCTCTGCAAAAGCCAGAGACAGTGAATTCACCACCAATAAGAGTAAGTCGGACTTCAGATGTGTAGATTCTACTTTAGTGCCCAAAGTTTACTTCACTCACATTATCACATAAAAGTTGACATCAAATGTGAAAAATGTCATAAACTGTGCAGATGTGATCATATGCAAAATTATAACCACTATAGATTAAATGGATAAATGGACAATTTAGCCTCACACATTAGTTTAGGGTCCAATTCTCACTATTAACTATGACATTTGCCTTAATAAACTCCTAATCACTGCTTATTAATAGTTAGTAAGATAGTTGTGAAGTTGGGATGTAGAAGAGAATAATGTGCTTAATAAGTACTAATAAACAGCAGTGTCCTGCATACTAGTTAATAGTGAAAATTGGACCCTAAACTGCACTTGGCCATTATTTTTAGCCGTAAGTGACAGTAAAGTCTGTACTAAAACACCACCTTTGCGTTTGATGTCAACAACAACAACAAAGAAATGAGATGGGAAGTGTTTTTGCATGATTTATTTGATCAAAAATGCAGTAAAAACTGTAATATTGTGAAATGTTATTACCATGTTTTTTCATTCCTGTGATCACATGATCCTTCAGAAAGCACATAAACGGTCCAGTGACATTAGGGTTGATCTGTGACATGTCAAGGGTTAAGTTTGGCAACCTTTTTCGAATACAAATAATAACATAAATGAAATTTTTCCACACACACACACACACAAAAACAGTCTGAGGGATCCCATTCAGTGGGAAAATGAACTTGGTTCACTCATAAACTTGACCTCAGTTTTTCTCAATCTTTCCTTTTCAACTTTAGTTGAGTCACTGGCTTAATAACTACTCATACATTTTAACATGTGTTTGCTTCTTAGCTGACCGACCCTTAATTGTCCAGTTTGCTGCGAAGGACGCACAGACGCTGGCCGACGCTGCATGTGTTGTTTCCCCTTTCTCAGATGGGGTGGATTTGAACTGTGGCTGTCCACAAAGGTAATGCTAATGTATGCATAAATGACCGTTCACATGCCGCTTTAAAGTTAGAAATCCTAATAGAGCAGTTTTTAAGATCCATAATGTTTGTATCAGAAGGTGATTTGCAGACTGTTTCAGTGCATTTAGTGCGGAAGTTGTGATGCTTTTCTTCCATATTGTGATGTATATACCGGTGAAACGGCTTCTAGAACAAGAACAAATATAGACTTGATTGTGTCCATTGGGATTTTATTGGATGGTTGTGGTTCGCAATTAATCCTTCGCAAAGACCCGCCCCCTTTAGTTACTGTCGCTATATCCGATACGCCATGCGCTCTCACGCCACACATCATGTTCTCACGCAGTGAAAAATACAAGTGGCTCGTGAAGCGATCATCTCTTCATACTAGTTCATTTATAGCATCAAATAAACATGAATGAACATCAGAAGGAATGTTGTTTCAAGACGTGATTCAAGTTCACCAACGTTAATCTACTAACTCCCCTGACCGCTTTGTTGGACAAAATTGTGGATTCAGGGTTATGATTGGTCAGATCGCCTGTCAATCAAACTTGCGGCGAAGAGTGAATTGGCTGATGTCATGTGAGTGACAGGTTGCCCCGCCCTCGTGCCAGTAAACACGTCATCAGAAGATGTTATGATTCAAGATTATGATGACGTGAATTTAAAAAATAAAGAATGATATGCTTGGATAGATCAGTTATTTATATATGTGTGTGTATATATATATATATATACAGCTCTGGAAAAAATTAAGAGACCACTGCAAAATTATCAGTTTCTCTGGGTTTACTATTTATAGGTATGTGTTTGGGTAAAATTAACATTTTTGTTTCATTATGTAAACTACTGACATTTTTCCCAAATTCCAAATAAAAAAATTGTAATTTAGAGCATTTATTTGCCAAAAGCAACAACTGGTCAAAATAACAAAAAATATGCAGTGGTCTCTTTAATTTTTTCCAGAGCTGTATATATAATTTAGATTTTATGGTGATTTTAACAGAGCTGAGAGTACTAAACTGAAAGCATAATGAAACATAAACACACAAGATGTTGGGAAAATTTGTGTTATAAAACATTTTGCGCTCCGGTTCTTTGTGGAATCTGCAGTTTCGCAGCGTTTCCTCTTCTGACAGCTGTCCTGTGGATGTGTTTGTTGCAGGTGGGCCGTGTCTGAAGGCTACGGTGCGTGTCTGATTAACAAACCTGAGCTTGTGAAAGACATGGTTAGGCATGTCCGAAACCAAATAGACAACCCCAACTATACAGTATCCATTAAAATAAGGTGAGCATATGATTTCCTGACTTTAAAGTACACTCATGACAAGACGAGGCATTGAAGAGGATTTTTAAAACAGAAAAAATACGAAGCTATTGGCATGAATAGTTTTGAAAAATCTTTCATTTAAAAATTGTCAATTTTTTGAGATTATTGATAACTTTAAAACAGCGTGTTTTTAACTTTTTTAAATTGTCAGTATGCCGAAGATGCTGTTTATATAGCAAAATGGTTTTTTTTTTTTAATTGTACTGCCTGATTTTTTTATATAAAGTTGGATATATAAGTATCTCCAACTTTATCCACATGCATGCATACAGTATATAGGTGATATACAGTACCGTCCAAAAGATTGGGGTTGGTAAATTGTTTTAATTGTAAGAAGTCTCTTATTCTCACCATTTATTTGCTCAGTAAAAACAATAATATTGTGAAATATTATTACCATTTAAAAAGAACTCTTTTTCTATCTGAATATATATTAAAATTTAATTTATTCCTGTGATAAAAGCTGAATTTTCAGCATCATTACGGCGGTCTTCAATGTCACATGATCTTTCAGAAATCATTCTAGTATGCTGATTTCCGATTATTATCAATGTAGAAAACGGTTCATATTTTTGTGGAAACAATGATGCCATTCAAACATTTGTGTTAAGAAAAAAAAGAGAGAAATTAATTCTTTTGTTCTTCAAGGATGAATTAATTTGATCAAAAGTGACAATAAAGACATTTTATATAAGATTTCTATTTAATAAATGCTGTTTATTAAACTCTACTCATCAAATAATTGTTTTCAACACTGATGATAATCATAAATGTGTCTTGAGCATGTCAAGGATCATGTGACACTGAAGACTGGAGTAATGATGCTGTAAATCACAGGAATAAATTACAGTTATTTTAATACGTAATAATCCAGCCTTGGCGAGCAGACGACTGCAGAGTGTTTCCAAACTGGTACTGTATATTGGCTTGACATTTAATGCCAATATTTTTTTCTTATCTTCAGGATTCACAAAGACGTGCGGAGGACAGTGGATCTCTGTCAGAAGGCTGCGGCAGCGGGCGTCTCATGGATTACAGTTCACGGGCGTACAGCCGACGAGAGGCACCAGCCTGTTTATTATGACGCCATCAAGACCATCAAGGACAGTCTTTCCATCCCAGTCATCGCTAATGGAGACATCAAGAGCATGCAGGATGTGGAGGCCACCTACGCCCTCACAGGGGTGGAAGGTGCGTGTCAGTTTAGTCGCAGCTGCTGCGGACCTCTCCACGTGTGTTATCTTTATACGCATATCTGATGTCTTTGCAGGTGTGATGGCTGCTCGGGGATTGCTGGCCAATCCTGCCATGTTCGCAGGGTACGAGGAGACGCCGCTGCAGTGTGTGTGGGACTGGGTGGACACCGCTGTGGAGCACGGGACCCCGTTCAGCTGTTTCCACCATCACCTGATTTACATGCTGGAACGCATCACCTCTCAGCCCGAGAGGAGGGCGTTCAATAATTTATCCAGTACGTCTGCGGTCATTGACTTCCTCCACAATACATACGGCTCCACATAGTTGTTTTTAATGAATGTATTCTTTTATACGTTTTAATAAAGGCACAAACAAAGAACATCTTTTGTTTTATGTCTGCTTCAACATGCTTTTAATTGCAGGCTCTCTGCAGAGCAGAAGCAGTACATTTTACATCTCTCGGGAAAGAGTGGGGAAAGAGTGGGGAATGGGTGGGGAATGGGTGGGGAAAGGGTCGAGAAAGAGTGGGGAAAGGGTCGAGAAAGAGTGGGGAAAGGGTCGGGAAAGGGTCGGGAAAGGGTGGGGAAAGGGTCGGGAAAGGGTGGGGAAAGGGTCGAGAGGGTGGGGAAAGGGTCGGGAAAGGGTGGGGAAAGGGTGGGGAAAGGGTGGGGAAAGGGTGGGGAAAGGGTGGGGAATGGTTGGGGAAAGGGTGGAGAAAGGGTGGGGAAAGGTTGGGGAATGGGTGGGGAATGGGTGGGGAAAGGGTCGAGAAAGGGTGGGGAAAGGGTCGAGAAAGGTTGGGGAAAGGGTGGGGAATGGTTGGGGAAAGGGTCGAGAAAGGGTGGGGAAAGGGTCGAGAAAGGTTGGGGAATGGGTGGGGAAAGGGTCGAGAGAGTGGGGAAAGGGTCGGGAAAGGTTGAGGAAAGGGTGGGGAAAGGGTGGGGAGGTAGCTCAGTGAGAAACCTCTCACTTCTAATGCAGCAGAGACCCGGTCCAGTCCACACCAAGGGCAAGTTCTCACATGTAAGTCGCTTTGGATAAAAGTGTATGGAAAATGAATTAATGATAATGTAATGTAAATGAAAGTTAACTGTCCAGAAAAGTTTGTGAAATAATCTTTTGGTACTTACTCTTTTTGAAAGTCATTAGGCCCACATAAGTGAGTGATTTTAGAGGTTCTGGTCGGTAGCTCAGTTGGGAAGAGCTTGACCATGAGACTAGACTGAGCCAGTGCGAATAGTGTATATTGTTTAGATAATATGTCTGTTGCTGATCGTTTTTCGAAGCAAACAATTATTTTCTGTGCTTGTATCCCATGTTTATATATGTATGAAGTGTCTTAAAAAGATGGCTGCATCTGTGGGAAAAGTGCAGTTTTTCTCCACGCCACTAGGTGGCAGAAGCGGGTTTCACCTTCAGTCTGACACTTCACAACAACACGTGCACATCCTGTCATCTAGCTCTTTAATGTCACTTTAACAGCACTTAATTGAGAATAAAACCTAAACACAGACGGATAAAATGCGGGAATCGAGTGTCACGTGACTCATCTGTAAGTATCTTTCCGCTTTATCTGACATAAGTTGAGGCAGTCACTTCTTCTATGAAGATTTATCACAGGTTTGTTTACATGCTGAACTTCCTGTCAGACCTTTAGAAGAACTTAATCTTTGCATGAATCGCCCTCTGATATTTACATTATAAACTAGAAAAATAAGAAATATGCTTATTTGATATAACATATATATTTGTTGAATTACTGAACTCAAAAACGTTTAGAAAATCTAAAGCTGTGTTCCAAATTTGAGGTCGATGTCTCAAAAAAAATTAATTTTTGTTTGGGCGCAATACCTAATTTTCGCCATTAGATGGCAGCAAAACTCCAGCGGTTTAGAAACGGAGGGATTGTGTGATTTGCAATACAGTAGAATTTTTCTATCAAATATTACACACACGCACAGACACATACACACGCAATTATAGCTGCATATTTTATTACATCGACTCTAGAAAATAGGAAAAAGTGAGTATTTTCTGTATAGGCCAAACCTCTTAAATCTGCATGTCTTTTTTAAAAACCGCATGTAGACATTCAGATCTGATGTAGCTAATTAGAAACGGATATCATGAAACCGCTTGTTTTCTCCACTGAATAGATCTTTTTTTTTTATTAACAGCTCTGTGAATAGATTTATGACTGATCATGATTTTAAGAGGTTTATTTTGCTTAATCGCAGATTGTTTCGTCAGCAGTGGGCGGGGCTTACAAGCAGTAATCTAATTGGCTGAAAATGTGATTAATATCCAACAGCCTGTTGCCAATTTTCAATCCACCTGAGGACTGACACAAGGAAGTCTTCTCTGAATGTTGTAAGTTGTTTTTAAAAACATTCAAGTAGTCTTTAGATACTCTTACTCTTGGACTTCATTAAGTGTTTTCACATTTTATCCATTGTTTAATAACGTAAAAATGCAGTTGTTTGTATGTATGTGATTGTAACGGTGTTATTTTATAAAAAATACTTGATTGTTTCATAAATATTCAGTTGTTTTTGAATAGTATCCCATTTTGAAGTATATCCATTTGATCTGTATTCTGTTACTCTGTCATCTGAAGTGTATAAATTGCAGCAGAGTCCTCATACCTGATCATTTAACTTCACCTGATGTTAATTAACTTGTAAAGGAAGGTGTCTAGATCATGTGTCCCACAGACATCCATTGCAATTCATGTTAACTTGTTTTTGATTTTTCATGGATGTGACTTCATTATATTGTGGAACTCTTACAGATGCTGTTGCTTTTAACCTGGTATGATCCATTAGTTTGATTGTTTGAGTGAGTGAAACATGACTTTATGCCCAACAGTGTAAAATTATTCTATTAATCACATGTTCTTCTTTGGCTGAGTCTTGTAGCTTCCTAAAGGAAGTTATTAGTGAAATGCGAAGCTTCCGATCGCCTCACTGCCGTCTGCTTGTGGAGGATCTCCGGGTCAGAGCTGTTGAAGGTCGTGAGGAGGTGGCAGGAGAAGCAGTGAGTTTTGAGGGGAGCAACCACTGAACCCTTATTCGCCGGACCTTTCTCCGGAGTCAATGGAGCGCACTCCGTTTGGGCCTTCGAGAACTCTTGGACCCGTCTGATAACGGTGTGAGCTCATACCCGTTCCCTGGGATAAAGGTTGCAACAGGCTTTTTTTTTTGGTTTGAATCCCTGTTTGAGAATTGAATTGTTTACAAGCTGGAGTATCTGTTTGTGTGACAATAAAAAGTTAAATGTGACATTTGTTTGTTCATGATTTCCAGCTGATCTCAGCTCTCCAACATCAACACTTGCCGTTACATGTAATCAGAGTTGAAATGAGGTGTGGGCATCTGTCGTTCACTGGCCCACACCTGCAGTTTGTTTGTTAAGCTGTGACTGATTTGTAATTTCATACCAAGCTAAAATCAATTGTTTTCATCAGAAGTGCATCTTGCTAGCAAACTTCAGATCTGAATGTGACGCAGCCAGATTTTTTCAGCATGGCTCATCTGAAGGGAAATGGTGGTTTGAGGGTGTGTTTCCCCATCAGATGATGCTGAACTGAATTCTGTAGGATTTCTGGATCTGTGGTCAAGATTTAAGGGGATGACAAAAAAGAAAGTGTTGACTTAGGCTGTGTCTGGAATTTTTAACAAGTCGACTTATAAAAATTGGACTCCTGCTCCATAACCGCTGCTGGATTTGGTCTCAGGAATCCCAGGGGGAGCGTCTGGATCTTTACTCCCCCCTTCGTGTCTAGCCTTCTCTCGTCCTTCCAGTCATGAACTGATCCGCTCATTTTCGCAGCTTGTCACAGCTCACGACCGGATGACCGTCACGCAACCATGCTTTAGAGACCAGACTGGGATTGATCCCAAGTCCTTCCGTTCAGGGAGGACACACTCAGACCATTGAGCTACTGGCACTTCCACACTTTACCTTCTTTTTTTTGGATTCTTGTCTTTTTTTTCATCGAAAAATCAGTAAAATTACACAAATTTTAGAAATCAAGAGAGAGAATCAAACCAGGATTTCCCACATCAAGGGCTGACGTTCAAACCATTACACCACTGGTCCTTTAAAGCTTGAATTGCTTTTTTGGTATTCTTGTCTCTTTTTTTCATTAAAAATCCCGAGAAACTAAACAAATACTCCACCTCTAGAGTGGGACTCAAACCAAGCTTTTCCACCGCTGGTCCTTTCACACTTGTTGGTCATTTTTTGGATTTTTGTCCTTTTTATTCATTGAAAAACCAGTAAAAACTACTTCAATCTTGAGGGAGATTTGAACCAGGATTACTCACACTTCTAGGACTGATATTCAGACCACTGCACCACTGGTCGTGTTGTACTTACTACTTACCTTTTTTTGAATTTATTGAGGATTTTTTTTTAAATTGTGAACTCAAAATAAAACCACAAAGTGCATGAGGTCTGTTTTGATTTCATGTTGACTTTAATACTGCAGTAGTTAGGAAAACAGGAGCAAATTCTGAAACACTAATTTATAATCATCCAATCACACAGAAGAATCAGTGTCACCTGATCATCTGATCATCATAATATTTACGGTATTTAAAAGCACCAAGCATCCATTTTAATATATCAGACATATATAATGACTATTTTATGCAGTCACACTGAAACAGAAGAGTGAAATATCAGATGTTGTGGCAAATCGAGTCTAATTGACTTAGTTTCGCCCTCCTGTGGTGATTTTTGTGAATTACACCACTGCAAATAGAGTCTTATGAACTTAAAGCGTTTCGCCCTCCTGTGGTGATTTTTGTGAATTACACCACTGCAAATCCAGCCTAATTAACTTAGTTTCGCCCTCCTGTGGTGATTTTTGTGAATTACACCACTGCAAAATTAAGTCTAATGAACAAAAGTGTTTCACCCTCCTGTGACACGTAAGTCTAATAAATTTAAATGCGTTTCTGTGGTGATTTTCATGAATTACGATCGTGTTGCATCAGATAATAACTTTATGAAAAAGTTCACTATATTATATTTGTAATCTCTGGAATTAATTAAACACAAAAGAAATTAATCATCAGCTAAATCATCATACTTCACACAAAATCCACAAAAGACGTTTTCATTTTTTCATTGAGAAGTTTTTATTATTGTTATCCATCATAATAATCATGATGATTGCGCGATTGTTTGCAATAGAGTTCAGTGAGTCATTATGAAAAACATTTTATTCGGTTCGTTGCGTATTCACGCTTATTTTGTTTAATCTTGAACTTTCCCCTGACAACAGCTCGTGCGCGACGCAAAGCGCGCGCTTTAATGACGCAATTCGAGCGCGACAGCAGTGCAGCGTTTGTCCGCGGTTAGTTTAGTTTTTCCTTAATTGTGTCGTTCGTCTGAAATTCCTCCGAAGTTTTTATTCATACGTAAGTGAGATGCAAACATGTCGCCTTTCTGCTTCTGCCATATTTTGCTTTCTAGTTTTACGCCTTGACGCGCTGTATTTCCTGTTTGATCAAAGCCCGTTTGCTATATTTAGTTGCATGTAATATGAATTATAACTCCGCACTTAAGCATTTTAACTACATATATATGATTTTATAACCTGCACTGCGGTCTATTAATGCACTAAACCGAGATATTATTATTTATTATTTATTAATAATAGCTCTCTGTGTATGTTAACATGATTTGTGTGATAAAATGCTTCCTGGTGGTGAGCAGGAGGAGGAATGTCATTGAACAAGACCTTTGATCCGAGCATAATGCCATAAGTAGATTAAGTGAGATTAATAACAGCCTTGATTAGTAAGGAATTAATGCATTTGTTTTTTCAGTTGTTGATAATCTGATACAGCATTATATAAACTTACAATACTTTTTTTGCTGCCTCGTTACTTTTTAGGTCACACAGCGAAACCAAAATGACGTTGCAGTGGACTGCGGTCGCTTCTTTCCTGTATTTGGAAATTGGCGTTCTCGTCATCTTCTGTCTACCTTTCATCTCTGCACAAAGGTAAAATGTTCCAGAGTCACTCTAATCCGTTTGCTGTCGTCCACTTGCTCTTACCGACACCCACTTTTGCAGATGGCAGAGGGTTTTCAAATGGAGCATCTGGAGCCGTCTTTCCCAGTTCTGGAACAAGGGCTTCCTCACCATGATCATAATCCTCATCGTTCTCTTTCTTGGTATGTCATGTCGTGCTTTCATTGCCATATCTTAAAGAGTGATTAGAAATGACTCAAGCTGTGCTGCAGACGCCCTGCGGGAGGTGAGGAAGTACTCGAACGCCGACCAGACCAAAGACGCCAAACTTCACCCCAACATGTTCGACCACATGCACATGAAGCTCTTCCGAGCCCAGAGGAACCTCTACATCTCTGGCTTCTCGCTCTTCCTGTGGCTGTACGTATGACGTCGAGCGTTTGCGGTTTGTCTCGTGACGCTGAACTTATGTTGGTGCTGTTTTTCTCTCAGTGTCTTGCGGAGAGTCATCACTCTGATCAGTCAGTTGGCCGAGGCCATCGGCACCAGCGCTGCTCTGCAGACTCAGACTGAAAGCGCCAACAAAGCTGCCAAGAAATACATGGAGGACAATGAGATGCTGAAACAGGTGAAGAGCGTGTTCGATTATGCTATATTATCAGCAAATATTGGATTTAATCTTTTTGTGCGCAGGTTTTGCGGTTCTTTTTGATCGCAGGACTCATTGATTTGAGCTTGTGCACCTCAGGCCTTGTCTACACCTGGTTTTGAGAAGCGTTTGGGGGTGGACGACGCTGAATGCAGGTGTAAACGGGGTCTAAAACATTTTACGCTTGTCCACTTCAGCCCTGGTATCACGACGGGTTTTGGTCAATCGTGTTAGAAATCAGGAATGGTGAGGGAACATCGTGCTTGGTACGTTTTTGCTGCTGCGAAAGCAATCGGATCAAATGTGTTTGACTTCCTCTGGAAGTGGTGGAAAGTTGATAAGCTCAAAACACCTGTATTTACCATCATCCACTTGTGATCCGATTGACAAACGCTTCTTAATACGCCTTTCAGAGATCTGAATGTGTTCAAACAGCCACAAAAGACATACTGCGTAAACATTATGAGATTTAATCTGTCAGCTGAAGACCCAAGTTTGGTTTTAAGATGAAAAATGTACCAAGCACAATGTTCTCTCATCGTTCCTGATCTCTCGCAGCGTTCGCCGGGGCTGTCAGAGCAGAAACGAAAGCTGATCGTCGTATGGTTTTCCATCATCTCCTTTCATGTTCATATGTGAACTGCGTGAGCTTAAATGGTCCATTAGATTTTAAGAAAGGCCCATACATTTACCCGCCCGTAGACCCTCGAAGAAATCAGGACAAAAGAGACGGATTTAAACTCTAGTTGTAAACGGGAGTGTGTCTCCCTCGTCTGCTTGTGATCCGATGAACCAAAACGCTCAGATTTATAAGCAATTTTTTGTAGGCCGGTCATTTTTGACAAAAGTGTAATAAGGTGGGAAATAAACCACAAAAAAAGCACATTATTTACAAAATGACCAGAATGCATGATAAGGGTTAAATGATGCATTAATCCCACGAAACCTTAACCAGATTTCAGCCCCACAACACAAGAAAAAAAATACACTTTTCAATGAAGGATTTGAAAGTAATGCAAACTACTTGTAGTAGTCTCACTGTTTATTCACAGTGTTAATGAGTGTGTGGAATCCTTATGAAGGACAAACCGCTGTCATCCTCAGGCTCTAGCAGAACCTAAAGGAGAAGGAGGGAAGAAACAAGATACAGAAGAGAACAAACTCCTGAAGAAAGATGTGCAGAGACTGACCGAGGAGCTGAAGAGCAGCACAGACGGTGAGCACAGGCCCGAAAACACTGAACACCGATCCGGATTACAGCCGCTCTATCCGTTACAGCTGTTTGTTTCTCCGTAGCTCTGAAGAAGTCCAAGTCGGAACTAGACGCCATGAAGAAACAAACCGAAGGGCTAACCAAAGAATACGAGCGTCTCCTTCAAGAGCACCAGGAGATTCAGGTAAGACCAACCGAATGATATTATACAAGTAAACATGTAACTAAAACCATACAAAAATACACTTTATTTTACAGTGTCCTTGATACACATCATCACTATATAATGCAACTAACCCTATAGAAAGTACGTGTTGTTCAGATTACTCAGTACCTAAATGTATAACAGGGACACCTTAAAATAAAGTGTAACCAAATATTGATTAAACATTAACTGAAATAAAATATTGCAACATTTCTCCTTTTCATTTAGTTGAACAGCTTAATAAAACAAAATAGACATTCAAAAGTAATAAAAAATGACAATTAAAAATATTGAAATCTATAATAGTGTCTCGATACTTAGATAACTTTGCAAAGTAGTACCGGAAGATATTTTAAATCTATATTGTTTTAAACAGTCATACTGTGCTTATAATGAACAGTAGATGAGTAACAGTTTAGTAATGTATAAAATCAGACAAATACTGATTTATTTGAATAACACCATCGATACTAATCACCAAAAATTGTGTGCATTAGTTATTTGTTACGGATGAACGGTAGTGTTAAGGCATGACCAACTACAACTTTTGTCTCTTTTCTAGAATCAGTTGGATAGCGGCGACAAGAAAGATAACTAGGCAAGTGGATGCGATGGAAACCTGTACGATAATCATAATTATGCTGAGCTCCTCCCACACACATTCACTTGGTAGCATGACATGAAAACTGTTCCGGGTTCTCAGTTCTGGACCATCCATGATGACATCACATCCTGTCAGGTTACCCGCTCACCACACATTTGAAGTAGCGGTTTGGCTTTGATATACATCTCTATTTTGATGCGGCGCAGTGCTGTTTTTTTCTCCAAATATCTGTATCCAAATATCTGTATTCGCACACTCATTTTACTGATGTGTTGACAGGAAACTAGTTTTGTTTTTGTGTTGAATAAGCCATATTAGACTGATGTTTGCATTGATTTACCTCATGTTGCTTTCATTCTGCTTGATTCTCTTCGTCGTTTCATTTTGAAAGTGCATACTGAACCAGACTGTTGTGCAACATCCAGAAACGTCATAGTAGCTGTAATATTGGTAATGCTTCCTGAAGTACTTTTCACAACAATACTTTCCAAAAAAAAGACACAATCCATCAGACTGCAAGTGGAAGCGTGTCTAAGATCACATACATTACAGGCTGCGTTAGTCATTTAAATCAACTTTAATTAAGAAGAATAAAACCGTATACACAAACAACATAATAATAATAAGTAAACACGTCACAGTGAGACAATTTCCGGGCCGAGCAAACAGTCTGTTAGTGAGCGGTTAGTGTGTTTGGAGAGGTAGGTCAATTACACCTGAGTTCAATTACTGTTAGTTGTTAAACAAATGCAGACACCAGATGAAGATTTCGCAGTCCAATAGAGAGATCAATAATTTTGAGTCCATTTGAGGTAGCTCTGTTTCTGTGCTGTTGATGCTTAATTAAATCTTATAAAACATGTCCAGGCCATATTTCACCCCAAAACAGGAAAGAAACTATGTATTTTATAACGAAATTTAGATTTTTGAATTAAAGGATTAGTTCTCTTCAGAATTATAATGTCATGATAATTTACTCGCCTCCATCTCATCCGTGATGTTTGTCTTTCTTTCTTCAGTCAAGAAGATGTTAAGGTTTTTTCTCCACATAGTGGACTTCAATGGGGCTCAACAGGTTTGAAGGTCCGAATTGCAGTTTAAAAGGGCTCTACACGATACCAGATGAGGAATGAGGGTTTTATCTGAAGAAACAATCGGTCATTTTATTTAAAAAAAAAAAAAAAAAAAAAAGTGTATACTTTAACCACAAATGCTCATCTTGCTCTGCGATGTGCCACGCATGACATAGGAGGAAGTACCGCGGTAGGGTGAAAAACTTCATCTCATCCCTTTTTTGAGAAGTGCATTGACAAGCGTGTGCTTTGTAAACACTGGGTTGGTACTTCTGCCTACGTCATGCGTGACCTTTGCATCGTGATTACATAATGCGTGGCACAGAGCAGTGCAAGATGAGCATTTGTGGTTAAGTATGTCATTTTTATGTGTTTTTTTTTTATAGAAAATGACAGATCGTTTCGCTAGACCCTTATTCCTCGTCTGGGATCATGTAGAGCGCTTTGAAACTGCAAGTTGTTCCTTCAACCTGTTGAACCCCATTGAAGTCCACTATATGCAGAAAAATCCTGGAATGTTTTCCTCAAACCTTAACTTCTTTTCGATTGAAGAAAGAAACATCTCGGAGGTGGGTAAATGATCAGAATTTTAATTCTTAAGTCAACTAATCCTTTAAGCACATTTTCCCTTCAGTTTAAGAAAAAATATGTATTACATTTGAGTGTAATGAGGATTAGATTAAAACACAATGTCCAGATGCATTACAGTAATGAGAATTATTTTCTTCATGCAACTTTTTAGGATCAAATCTGACCTGGACACGTTTTGGTGCGATTTTTACAGTTTGTTGATTTTATTTCATTGTTCACCTATTCTAGTCGCAGAACAACAACCAACATTTTACAATTAAAACATTTAGACTTGTGGGAAGATTAAAAGACTGTGAAATTCTCCTGCGCTGTGAGACAGAAAAAAATGGGAGTAAATTTCATTTACTTAGAATAAACCGTCACCCACCGTGTGGGTGTTCAAAAGCATGCTGTCGATGTGTTGCTCCGTTTATGATCTTCCACGCTTGCTTCCTTTCCCTCACCTGTCGGACGCTATTGTGGAAAACTTGGTCTTACGCGACCCGTCTAACAGCACTTCACAGGGAGGAGACAGGAACGTTAGAAAAATACTTAAAATTGCTATGCAACTCTTTGATAAGAAATGTTATTTAATTTATAGATTGTATAGTTGGCTGATTGCTGACTTCGCTCAAAGGGTGGGAAATGGTCTTAAAAGAGGGATTGTTTATACCTTCCGGTATTTTCTTGTCAAATGTGGTCAAATATAGCTTTTGTTTTAATAAAATCTTGTAATATTCTACGAATGGGTGCAAAATCACCTGCTTAAGTGCCTCAGTGAGTTGTTTACGTTTTGCTGTGATTGTATTTTCACGATTAAAGCGAAAAACGGTACTGTTGTCATTGATGATTGTGCATGTTTCTTCGTTCTTTGTTGTAAATCATTCATTTTATTTTTAAAAGAATGTATCTAATCTTTCACAAATGCATTTTTTTTTTTTTTTTTTTACACATTATCAGGATATTCACTTTAAGTATACAAAAACATATCAGCAAATAAAATTATGTACTGCCTAACGTAAAAGCAAGTAATAAATGCCACTCGTTTTATTTGCCTTACAAGTCACAAATAAAAATCCTTTCCTTGGTGGTTACTGGTGAACTTCTTCAGTCGTCCGAAATGAACATTTTCGCCAGCTGAAACCAGACAACGATTTATACAAGTATATAAAAGAATAATTATTTGCAAATTTGAGGAACAATTGATTGTACAACCTGAGAATAGACCATGTTGACCTTTCTTTCTCGCACTTTTTTGTGTTTTGTTTGTTTTTTTGGCACAGGAATGCACCCGTTCACACGTAACAACACACGCACAACATTTCTCACGGTGACATTGCACAACATCGATCATGAAGATGATTTACGTACATACCCATGGCGTCAAGCCCACAGTTCTGGACCGTTCCTTAAATGGGAGGAACTGCTGTCAGGCGACATGTAAAAGCACAATGGTGAGCGTTTGGTTAGCACACCTCACGGCGCGCTCCCGTCCTGACAATACGTTAGAAACAAATGAGATGCAATTTGAGACCTCGTGGACATCCACCAACATAGCCAACCTGTAGCCTGCACGGCAAGGCCTATCTATATAAAGCACACAGTGTCGTGGTCAACTGTTTCAGGCATCTATCTGTGTGTATGGCAGAAGAGAAAGTTACGAGCGGTCATGTACCCACAAGGTATAATCTTGTTATTCCTCATGGGGCCTGTGCACGACGATGGCTTAAATGAGAGGAAATCCAATGTTTCGTTGTGTCTAGTCGGGCGTCTGACGTTAAAAGCATCTTTGCTTTGAATCCAAACAGATTAGGTAGTTAAGACATTCTTCTTCTTCTTTTTTTTTTTTACCCAAAACAGCATGTACATTCAAGAAATAAGTCTACTATATCAAAACGACAGATTGTTTGTCTTACTTCACATCATTTACACGGGTCCAATAGAAAGTGTAACTCATATAAACGGGCCCTGTTGCTCCCTGCGCAGGCGAGTACGAGCGTCACAGACGCGTCTCCCGTTCTGGGTCGTAGTCTGTGGTTCGTGGGCATTGGTCCGAGTTACAGCTGTTGTTTTCTTCTTTCCTGAGAGCCTGCAGTTCTCCGGCCGCGGCTCCCGTGCCTCCGTTTGCCAGCGTGCCACGCTCTTGCCTCTGGACGTGCCGTCGTAACACCACCAGCCCGAGCACGCACAGGAAGAAGGAAGCTGTCCGTAAGCCCAGCGTCAGACCCAGATATGCTATCCTGAGCGATGCAGAGTCAAAACACAGGATAATCAGATCTAGATGTGGACACGTGATCTACAAAAGTGATATTTGTTTTTAATGATCCTACGAAATGAGGAAAATATTTTCATATTTTAAATACGAGAGAAAAACAAAACTTGATCATGTTAAAAAATATCCAGTTAAATTTACGTCAAATAAAAAAAAGTTACGTAAAAAATACTGCTTTTCAAAGATGCCTGTATATTTCACAACTTACAACTGCATATTTCATTGAGAAAATGTTTTTTTTTTAAACATGTATATTATCAACTAATTTTACATGTAATTATACTGTAAAATAGTGTCATTTATGGTTTTTGTAAGAAAAAACTATTAATTTACATATAATTTGTGATGTGTCCCTGCATTACACATCACATACTGATTACGTTTTGTTTTTTATATTATTTAATATTCATTGCATTAGTGTTGTGTGTAACCCTGATTGTGTTTTCTGTGTGTGTGTATGACCCTGTGTCTCGATATTTTTTTATTTTTATTTATATATATATACAGCTCTGGAAAAAATTAAGAGACCACTGCAAAATTATCAGTTTCTCTGGGTTTACTATTTATAGGTATGTGTTTGGGTAAAATTAACATTTTTGTTTTATTTAATAAACTACTGACATTTTTCCCAAATTCAAAATAAAAATATTGTAATTTAGAGCATTTATTTGCCAAAAGCAACAACTGGTCAAAATAACAAAAAATATGCAGTGGTCTCTTAATTTTTTCCAGAGCTGTATATATATATATAGTGCCACCAGTATTATCATCTGACAAAATTATTTGGCAAAAAAGGGCAAACTGCATAAATATAAAAGCAATTATTTTCGCTATTGACCATTGGCTAATTGTTTAAAAACAGCCAATGATCAGGGCTGATTATATCATGTCAATCAAAAGGGGGTGGGGAAACGTGTCAGACGAAGAAAATGTGAAGTAAATATTGCTAGTGTTGAATTAGGGCTGTCAAAGTGGACATGCATGAACATCATAAGGTATGTTGAAAGATAGAGTCCAACTTACTTGAGTTTCAACCCGGTAATACGTCAAAAAAACAGCTTGTGAACAATGTTACTTAACGTTGCATTGACCTTAGGAAAGTTATCCAATGCTCACAATTCGTTAGGGAGGAATAAAAACACTAGAGGAGCTTATTACTGTTAATTACATATCTGTGTTTGAATACATTTATCATTATGAAAAGTACCTTATGTGCATCTGAGCGGTAAACAAACAATTATCAGAAAATAAATATTAGTTTGGGCTCTGTTGTTAACTTTAACCTCTAATATTATAGTAATATAACATCAGACGGTTCCCTGTATAGTGTTAATTGAGAGAATTTCTTTCCCTTCAGAAAATCAAACCATCGGTATCGGCAGAGATTTTGTGTCGCTACAGCAAACATACAAGTGAATCCAGTCCATACCTGTAGGCAGACGTGTTGTATATTCGACAGGCTCCTCTTCCTCCACATTTCTTGTGGCCCCATTTCAGACAGGTGGTGTCTATGATGGCTCCAAAGTATATAGGAGCTGGAATTCCAGCTATGGAAGGCAAACAATTCCATACAATCTACCATTTGCTTCAAAACAAATCATCATTACCACTGTGACTACAAAATGATTCAGCAGAAACGTCAACTGCACCAAACACCAAAGCGTCTCTCACCTAGTGTACGTGTTGTCAACGTGTGAAAACCCAAAGCTAAGGACTTCAGCTGAGGTCTGATGCATCTGTGGAGAAAACAACAGCTAGATTATATCCTTTCAGAATAATATGAAATATCGGTCTCTATATTACAAAAAAAATAAATAAAAAAATTATATATTTATTATATATTATTAATTTTTTTATTTTATTTTTTATTTTTATTTTATTTTATTTTTTATTTTTTTTATATATATAAAAATAAATACTACTACTGCTAATAATAATAATAATAGATCACTTAACACTTATTCTTTGAATTTAGACATGAAACTGCATATGCAAATAATTGTGGTAGTGCAAAAAAAAATTAAGCAATGAATATTATTATATTATGCCTGCACAGAAGTGGCAGAATTTTTATATATATTTTTAAAAAAATAAAAAAAAATTATTTAAAATAACATGCATTGATGAGTGAATGATTAGGCCAATAACATTTATTATAAGCATGTTATTAGGTTAATAAAATAAAAGTAGGGTTGGTTTTGGTTTCATATGAACTTTTGACAGAAATGAAGATGTTGAACAAAAGAGTACAGAACTTCAGACAACCACAATATGTGAATTGCAAATTGTTCAGCATGCATAAAATATTGCAAATAGTAATTATTACTTTGATATAACATGCATTGATGAATTGTGCATAAAGACCATTTATTATGAAAATAAATAAAACGTAGGTAACTTTTATGATGCTACCATTAGGAACAAAACAATATGCAGATTGCTTTATCCAAAGTCATCACGTCTTCTCTCAAAAGGTACAGACATATGCAGGAATTTTTATTTCGCCAAACAAAGCCGGGACAGTGCTGCTGCCGCTAACCTAATTTAACCCGAGGGAGGCCGAGCATTCCAGCGGCGTCAGCTGACTGAGCTTTGGTAGAAAGCTGACAGTCCTTGTTGCTAAAGCTTTTCTTT
Organism: Zacco platypus; assembly: GCA_038088235.1. Lineage (NCBI taxonomy): Eukaryota > Metazoa > Chordata > Actinopteri > Cypriniformes > Xenocyprididae > Zacco > Zacco platypus. The sequence goes on along the minus strand of CM076066.1, from coordinate 2,369,462 downwards.
TTAAGACACAAGTCTGATTACTGAACTTCATAAGTGACCGTAAACTTGTCTCGACTGATTTTGCATTCAATCGAGCGACAGTTTTGACTGGCCTTCAGCCCTCGACTAAGACGTGGAATAATGAGGGGAAAATCACATCAGCAGTGCACTGTAATCTGCTTGAACTGAGAAAAACAAACACATGACTGGACGACCTTTCTGGGTTTTTTCTTCTTTCTGTTTTCAGTACGTGCACAATCATTCAGCAAATGTTCGCGTTCACAAGACTTCAAAGCCGGGTCAGCACTTGTAGTGTTCGCTTTGGATAAAAGCGTCTGCCAAATGAAAAATGTAAATGTGTAATTTAGCGTTAACATGGGACTTAAAGAGGTCAAGAACTACGTTGTTTTATTGTCTTATAATGTTTCCTGGGATGCGCTATTGTTAGTATGATTTTTATGAATAAAAAATCCGCTCTGTTTTAAGGGGCGTGTCTGCTGTGACACTTCAGTGTAAATGCCCACTGCTGTGATTGGCTGACATCTTTGTATATGAAATAGCTAATTATTACCCGCTTGAAAACTTTTAGCACAGGTTGACTAATCATAAAGTGTTGATTATAGCATTACATTGAGATCGTGACATGAAGGGTTGCAGTGATGAACATTGTTGTTGAGCTCATGAAAGCAGTGATCTCGTCATTGCAACTCAGCGAACGCTTTCACGATATCTAAATAGTGCAAACGCGATGTAACTAAGAGATTCGTTGAATAAAATGTGCGTTTTGCCGCAGAACTGATCACTGATCAACTCGAGCCGTTTGATTGACAGCTCCAGTGAGAGTAAAGGGAGCGTTCTTTGATCGCTTTCTATATATAATTTAATCAGCGTTTAAATGACTGATTATTTTCATCCTACTAAGAGAAGTTGATCGTTTAGTCCCTTGATTTTCTGACAAATAGACAAAGAACATCTGACTGTACATGAATCATTAGATCAGGCATTACAATGAACACATGTTGTTGCATTACATCGTAAAAGTCTTTGTTAGCAAAGCCTGCACCGAAAAGTGATAGATTTACCAAAGAATACACAGTGAAATGTACCGAATGCAAATAAATAATGCTCAACTGAGACATTCACATTGTTGAAAATAAATGACCATATTTCTTTGAAAGGTTTTGTTATTTTTAGTCCTGTATCGATCTTCTCTCCTCGTCATCTTACTAACATGTCGGTGGGCGGGGCTAATGATGCAATGAGGAAGTAGGTGTCGATTTCTTGTGGAAGTGGCGTTTCACCTAAGTTACGATGACCTCTTGATAGAAAGCTCAAGGAAAAGTTGATTTCTCAATTCATGACCCCTCCATTATTCCACGTCTGAAGCGAGCTGTAACTCTTGAGCGGTTCCTGATCAATAAATCATGGGCAGATATTCACCTGATGAGCAGCATGTATCCCGGCGTTCCGCCCAGTGAGATGATAAAGGAAGTGATGACAGACAGAGCCAGGAAGTAGGGGAAGACTCGATGGCAGTTCTCCCTGTTGTTGCATTGGCCCACGCTGGCCGTCTGATTCCCGACTCCTACACAATCGCACTGCTCGAACACCTGAAACACACAAACACACCAGATCAGCCACTGCTTCAAATCAGCATGAAACAGAAGATGCCATTGTCTTTTCTTCCCAACAGAGTGGTGGCGCTATGACGCATTTTTGTAGGCCAAATTCCGGTTCCACAGTCCCAAATTCAATGTGTTTTTGGTTAAATGGCTGAAATAACCCAAGTTACTTTCACGTTTAATTCTACGACATAAAATATATTAGTATTAACATTTTAACATTTTTTTTAAGCTGTTACATGTCTTGAAAATGCTAACAAGTGGCTAAATTGGACATTAAACGTCATCACAGCCTCGTTATGCTCTTACAAACTATTCTAATGGAAACTTTCAGGGAAAATGTCTTTGTGACATTGTGCTGTAGTTCGCTTATAGCCTACCTTTAGCTTTTTGCTTCTGGCGACTGCATTTAGGCTTCAAAGTTCGTGTAAAATCTTGATGCACAAAACGTATCATAAACTTTTGTTGATCACAGAACTTTTGCAAATATCCACAAGCATAAAAATCGTATTATCCTATTCGGTTTTTGCCGAGGGAACCAGCGTGATGCTAACTGCCGATGGTCCCACAAAGTGATGTCATACTTCTATCACTCTATTGTGATGAATATGCGAGTGAAACGGCTTCGCAAACAAGAACAAAAGTAGGGCGGGGCTTGATTTTGTCCACGGGGAATTGATTGGATGGTTGTGGTTTGCTATTGGCTGATCTCATGTGAGTGACAGGTTGCCCCGCCCTCGTCACCAGAGACGAGAAATCGCTGAGGGAGGGGAAGATATTCTGATTCAAGATTATGAGGCACATATTCTATAAAAACAAAAATTGTGATGCTGGTAGTAACTGCATGGCTCCAAGTTACTAAATGCAGACAAGTTCAGTTTTAACAAGGACTTTTTTAAATTTTTAAAGCATTTATTATCTGATGAAGTATGGGTTATTGGGCCTGTAATCAAAACATTTAATTGAAGTTTGTATTCGTGCTCATATCGCAGGTTTATTTTAGCAGCACTGGTTCTGGAAGTACTCCATGCGATCTTTGATTTGAAGCAAAATCAGACAAAAGGTACAAGACTGTACTTCACTCATCGTGTTCTAGTTTAGTGTGTTTGGCAACAGTCTGAAAGGAAAGGACAAAAGACATTGCATATAACAGATGCTTGAGATATGAAACGGACACACAGGATGGGAGGGAGGAAAACCTGCAGATTAAAGTCACAGAGTATCCCAGCCTTTCAGATGCAATGAAACAGAACCAACCAGGTTTGCACTCTCAAAGAGAGAGAGAGAGAGACGGGGAAGGAAGTTTCAGAGAAGGTTCGAAAATTCAAAATAGCCTTTGAGCTGAAGACAAACAGGTTGTGCACACCCTTCAGAGAGCTCTGGGAAAACCACAGTTCAAGGCATATGGGACAGAACACAATGCCGCTCGCATTCTTTGAAGAGATGGGACAACAAACACGCGCCATTGTTCCAAATCACGCTCTCGGTTCAGAGGCCGCGCTTACCGTGTCTATTCCAGAGCCGTGGGACGTCCGGCATCCAGCCAGACAGGGGGAGACGTAGGTGAGCCCGTTCTCACCGCACACGGGGTCCCAGTTTGTTTCGGGACACTGACAGCCTGCGTTGCACGTCGCTAAGAGAGAACTGTCCACTTTGTAAAGACTTTCCGTCCTGGATTCAAAGGACAAGAAGCATTTTATTATTGGCTCATCCAACTTAAAGGACACAATATACAGTACAAATCAAAAGTTTGGAATAATACATCATTTATGTTTTTGAAAGAAGTCTCTTACGCTCACCGAGGCTTTAATTTTTCTATTGTAATATATTTTAACATGCAATTTATTCATGTGATGGCAAAACTTTCCTATTTTAAACATTAAATGTTTCTTGAGCAGCAAATCAGCCTATCAGAATGATTTCTGAAGGATCATGTGACACTGGAGTAATGATGCTGAAAATTCAGCATTGATCACTGGATATAAATTACATTTTACTATATATTACAATAAAAAATGGGTATTTTGATTTTGAAAATATTTCACAATATTACTGTTTGGTGAGCAGACTTCACTGAAAAACATTTAAAATCTTTATTCTCTAAATGTGTTTGTCACACTGGTCAGTAAAATGATCAACGCTGTTCTGTACTTCAATAAAATTATTACTTTTTCTGAAGAAAAACATGAAGTATGATGAAGTAACAGTAAGTTTATTGTTTAAGCATGCTCTAATTCATAATTCATCATTTTCATGAACCAACGACATTTATGTGCAGTTTTGTTTGTGTCACGGTGGAGTGCACTACAGTAACTGCGCTTATTTTTAATGTGGTAAACAAATACTACGCATTATATTTTCCAGCCTTAACACATTTCCCTATGAAAAATGCCATGTAAAAGTATTCATTCTCATAGTATTCAACAACAAAAGACATGAAAAGCAGTTTCATCTCATACTATTTAATGATTATGCTATTTATTTTGCTAAATCATCAGATATTTTCCTTCAAATCTGATCGTAACTTTTTTTTAAATCAATAAATATCTTTTATAACACGGACTGGAGTGACTAGTAGACTGTGATCTGAACAGAACCGCTGACCCAAGTACAAACGGCAAGCTTCGTCCTACCCATTGTACGACCTGGTGATGCCGGCCACGTTGGCATTCTCACATCCCATGGCGAAGAAGAAAAGAGACAGGAAATAGCCCAGGAGAGACGTTCCCAGTGCAAACTTGGCTGCTCCCATGATGCTCAGCTTGAACTTCTTCATGATCACACCCCCTGAGAACATTCCCAAGGCTACAGCTGGGATGTTGATAACTCCTGAAAAAACAGACGGCATCAGGAAAACCTGGATCAAAGGACCAGTGTCAGATTTGAAACAAAGGCAAAGCCGTACAAGTCGGCTCGGCTCTTCTCAAACACGCTTCTTCTTGTGGTTGAAAGGTTCAGGACTATTTGTTTTCCCTCCCGTCTTTCCAAACGCTAATGCCGTTTCCCGAAACGCACAACAGTCTCCAGTGTCTCCATATGTTGCGTGGCGGTATTATTTTTGGATTTCGTTCTCTTTCATATGCAGTAATGGTCCGTGTCACACTGTGATTTAACCGAGCTATACAAACCTCTAGATTTGATATCAGAACCAAAGACTAATATTTAAGACGCATTAATAACGCAATCAAAACATAACATTAAACTCTGAGGTCACAGCTGCACAACTATAATATATTTAGATGAAGACAACGTACCCATTAAGAAGTTGGCCTTGAACGCAGACTGTCCGTAATGCTGCTCGATGTATTTTGGTTTGTACGTCACCATCCCGATCAAAGAGTTGAACTGGATGATGGTGACGCAGAGATACAAAAAGTAGACCGGGTTCCCCAAAAGGGATCTCAATGTTGGCAAAAAGTCTGAAACACACAATGTTTACGGATGATGTTAGACATCTGCTACAAATACCAGCATGCTTGTGCGATAGATACAAAACAGCAAACAAATGACATCTCTCAAAATTAATCTCACCGAGCCATTTTGCTGATTACTTTCATGAAGTCAGTTTTCCTTTACATTACAGGGATAGTTTACCCCAAAAAATAAATCTTGTCATCATTTACTCGCCCTCAAGTTGTTCCAAACCTGTATGAATTTCTTTGCTCTGCTGAACACAAAGGAAGATGTTTGTAAGCGAACAGATCTCGCCCCCCATTGACTCCCATAGTATTTTTTTTCCCTACTATGGTAATCAATGGGGGCGAGATCTGTTCAGTTACAAACATTCTTCCAAATGTCTTCCTGTTAGATAGAATAGAGCTGCAATAATGTACAGTATGTGAAATATAATGTGTTTTTTTGAACATTCAAGTATGTTAATCTATTCTATTACACCCAATAATGAACTTTTAAACTCATCTTTAATAATGATTTGACATTTAAATAAGGTAAAAATCGGACTCGAACTGTCCCATAAATGTTGCTTCATATGCTCAAAGAGCTTCAGGTTGGTCCAGCCAATGCATGCATCTCAGGACACTGACTGTTTCTATGGCAACCAGAGCTTCTGACAGCGGCGCTGACTTCACCAATCGCTGACTGGCTCTCTTATTTAGAGGGCGGGACTTATTCTGCCATATTTTGTGCTGCACTCTCTCCAATACACAGTAATACGAGTGCACCATTGATACATCTGAAGTTATTGTAAGTCATTGTCTTAATTTTGAACAGTGCATCTATTGTTTTGACATTTAAAATCATGCACTGCAAAAAAAAAAAAAAAAAAAGTTTAATGTTCTTCATTAAAATTTCACTCTCAAATCACGATACAGTTACTTGAAAAGCAAAATAACTTTAGTCTTGTTTACTGAAAAATTAAATGACTTTATTCTTAAAACAAATTTCAGCCAATAGGCTCAGAAAAAAACTATTTTCCCTTTGAGGTTCATTTTTCTAAACCCATTGCCATATATACTTTCTTTTCAACTTAATTTGACCTTTTCAAGAAAATTTTGTTGTTTTAAGCATAATCTTACTTTATTTTGTTAATTGTTTTAGTAAACAAGACTTAATACCTGAATTAATTTTACTTCAAGTAAATGTATCTTGTTTAAGAATGTTTGTACTGTAAAACAAGTCAAAAATACTGAGCAAGAAAATCATCTTTTTGCTCTTTAAAATAAATACCAAATGGTTTGACATTTTGCCAATTACTGCAATTGCATTACATCATATATATATATATATATATATATATATATATTATTAAAAAACAAAATAAATAAATATATATATAAAAATAAATAAATAAATAAATATAAATAAATAAATATATATAAATAAATGTATAAATATATTAAATATATAAATAAATAATATATATATATATATATATATATATATGAATAAATAAATATATATATATATATATATATATATATGAATAAATAAATATATATATATATATATATATATATATATATATATATATGAATAAATAAATTTATTAAAAAAAAAAAAAAAATATATATATATATATATATATATATATATTTATTGTGTGTGAAGCCAGAGATCTGACATTTTAGATACTGTCGATATTCTCTGTGAGTTCTGGTTGGTTCTAGGTCGTGTACCTTTGGCCATTTCAAGGAAGTTTGTTGGCTCGTCTGCCTGGTACTTGTGCTCCAGCAGGGGCGAGTCTTTGATGAAGCTGGTCCGCTCTGGAGAATACTTGGCAAGCCGTCTCTCTGGCAGGGGCAAAGACTTTGGCAAGAACCAAAACGGCACCGCCGAGAGCAGGGTGATGAATCCTGCAATAAGGTATCCCAGCCACCAGGCGCCTACCCAGCGTGCATCTCCTGGGGTGATGCTAATGCTCTCTGTGAGAAGACAGTCACACACACGCATATGTCAACACCGAGAATACAGACGCTACAAGGCTCACTGCAGCTTGTCACATGTTCAGAATATTTGGGCCAGGCAGACAGCCGAGGCAAACGCAGACTCTGATCCACAGACAGTCTTAGATGTCTCGCTCTCTCTCTTCATGTACGCTCAGACAGCCTCCATGTTGTGCTAAAGCCGTGCCAGTAGATAGAAATGTTTGTGGCATGTCACATAAACAATGTGCATCGATAGAAAGGAATAGCTCAGCCGAATATTTGCATTTTTTGCCAGATTTAAGCCTGCATTATTTTATTTCTGCTGTGAATCAGATGTTAAGTAGAATATTCAAACTACTCTTTTTCATTGTCAAGATCTTAAAAATGACAAAAAGGCAGCACAATCACAGTCTATACGACTGCTGTGCAACATTCCCAGCCTTCTGAAGTCATACTGTCGTCACCTTAAACTCACCATGAAATCAAAATTGACATTATTATTTTTTATGGAATATTGCAGCATTTATTCTAAATGATTCATCCATGCGCATAGTTATTTTAACATTCACATTCCCTCATAATCTTGAATTAAAATAATGTCTCCCTCTTGCTGCTACTCTGATGATGCGTTTAGTGGCATGAGGGCGGGGCAACCTGTCACTCACATGACATCGGCCAATAGCAAACCACAACCATCCAATCAATTCCAAATGGACAAAATCAAGCCCCGCCCTACTTTTGTTCTCGTTCCAGAAGCCGTTTCACTCGGATCACAATAGGGAAGAAAAACAATTGCAACTTTAAAGTTTCATGCTGACTTTAAATAACAGAATGAAGTTTGATATCAATGGCATTGAACCTAGATCTCAAAAGTCAGCATGACTGCAATTTAACCCGAGATTATCTGCAAAACAGCCATATGACTAACCACTAAATCTTTTAAAATACTTCATCTTATTCAAATGAAGGATCATGTGACCCTGAAGCCTGGAGTAATGACGCTGAAAATCACGGATTAATTACATTTTACAAAACATTCAAATACAAAAATGTTCTTTCAAAGTATTACTGTTTTTACTGTATTTTTTTATGCTTGGTGAGCATAAGAGACTTTCAGAAAAATCTTAATTATTCCAAATTTTATACATATAGAGAGACTAGATATTTATCTGCAATCATTAATATCAGTAAATGACATTTGCAATGATTTGTATGACAAATGTTGATGTCTGGGGTCTGTTTTATTGTCTCATTAAATAAAAATAATGGCAAAACAATGTGATATAGATTTTACTGGCTGAAAATTTACTGTACAGCATCTGCTATTATTCCTAAATGTTTTATTATCTTATGGCTTAACTTTACTGCCAAACGTGTCGACTTTAGGGTGTAACACAACGCTATATTATATATGAAGAAATGGCCTGTGTTCCCAGCATGCATTATTTCACATACATGCATAAACGTTGCCAATGCCAAAAAAAATTAGTTTAACACACAATGATTCTAACATTCAAACTACACACACAAATCTAATATTATAACATGTTTCAGCTTATGTCCCCTTTAACCTCTCAGTCTCGTTGTAAGGTACATCTCATCCAAAACAGCTGTTTGCTAAATCGCAGCTTAACATTTATGAACCTTTACATCGTCCCCAGTCAAATAAAGAGAGCGTTCAAATGCCAAAAACGCACTCCGATCCAACATAAACAGCCTCCACCGCTTTCAAACAAGAAACAACAAAGTTTCCTATTTCCTCCTGCTTTTGTTTGAAATATAAACAAAATAAGAATAATATGAATGAGCTGGATTTCCTCCAGATTTCAGGAGAGAAAGAGTCAATTCCACAATGAATTGCTTCTTTAAAAAGCTTTTAGTAGTTTATGAATCACAAATCTAGTCAGACTCATGAAGCTATAGATAATAAATGCATTTTATGGATCTTTCTCTCTCTGTTCAAGACAACCTTGCCAATACATGCCTAGAGACATTCATGCCTTTCAAGTCCTGCAGTGCAGATGCAACTGAACCCAGTGACTCCTTTAGGAAATAGTGAATCAGACAACAGTTTCACTTCACTCACCCATGTTGACAAATCCAATGTCCACGTATATCTTGGCACAGACGGACCCCAGCAGGTAACCAAACACTGGACCGATGACTGATATTGTCTGGACACATCCTGAATCAGATGGCATATAAATTGATTACCAAGAAAGACAATGCTTTCTAGGAAAAAGATTAACACCAGGAAACAGTTCAAGGGAGATTCTAACAGAATTTTGTCACATTTATGTGTGAATTCCACATATTACAGTACATACTGCGCATATATAAAATTAGCCGTAGCAGATTTATACAGGTGGAGCTGGGGAAGGAGGAGGGTTTCAGAGGAACTCTGAATCGCGCTGCAAACGCTAACCAGGTTTTTAAATATTGAGCAGCAAGCTCATTGGCTGCAGATGCGACAGGAACCAATCAGTAAACAATGTAAAGTCATCAGGTTGCATTAAGGACCCATCAGCCTGCGCCATCTAGAGATTCATGACTGAACTTGGTATATATCCAACATCATATAAAGAGCTAAACAATTGCATTTACTATATGTAACAATTTGTTATAAAGTGTCACTTTATGCGAGTATAAAGTATGTATGGAAATAAAGCAGAATATAATATCCAACTTTATATATAGAGCCACGCATGCAATAATAAAGTTTATATTTTGTGATGATATAAACAACCAGGTAACTAATACACATACATATATATATATATATACATACATACATATATATATATATATATATATATATATATATATATATATATATATATATATATATATATATATATATATATATCTTTCTATATATCTCTCTTTCTATCTATCTCTCTCTCTCTCTATATATATATATATATATATGTGTGTATTAGTTACCTGGTTGTTTATATCATCACAAAATGTTATTTGATGAAGCATCAAATAACATGCATCTGTCCAGCTAAGGTTCTCTACTGTCCCTCACACAGGATTAAACTGTATAAACCCCCTCGAAAAAAGATTTTGACGTACCAATGTAGAAGGCTGCATTTTCCTCCAGAGCGTGATCGTCGATGTATGAGATTCCTAGAGGTTGCACTGGGGTCTCGCCAATTCCACGCAAGATATTCCCCAGGAAAACATAGATCCACATGGACAACCTGGACTCGTGTTCGCAACCTGAGAACGTGGGAAGAGAGGGTGAGAAGGCTTCTGCAAATGGTGAGAGGCATTTCGAGGAACTGACACATGACAAAGACACCAAAGGAAATGAAACAGGATAAAAAAGCAAAGACAGATCATTATTATTATTATTATTTCAGCATACACACATAAGACGACATTAAACCATATGAGGCTGTAGACGACAGTGAAACCAGCAGGTTTCATAACTATCCAGACTCCCATTTTCCCATCTAACCGAAACAGTAGGTGCGTATGTACCTGAGCTCGGTACTGAAGAAGTGCTTGGACCTGTGGACAGAAAGGTCGCAGACCTCACTGGACACGGGGAGAGGTTACTGGTTGAGTTCACCGATGATCGAATCGATGTTTCAAACTTGTAGCTGCATATAAAACATTAACAATTCAGTAGCAGAAGTCAGAGGCCGTGTCACCTGACACAACAATATGATCCAGATTAATGAAACTTGCAAGTGTAATCTGACTCAAACTGTGGTCTAAAGACATCTCGAACAAAATGAAGACTTTATTCCGATGGTCTTCTTTAGCCATTCTACTAACTAAAAGTAACTTTGCAACTATGTTAACTAACCACTACTAAACTGTTAGGGTTAGTTGACATGTACTTGCAAAGTTACTTCTAGTCAGTAGAACGTCTGTCATCAAAATAAAATAAGATTCCTAGATGACAAAGTTACTTACAGTTAGGAGAATGTCTGAAGTGAGATTAACTTTAGTTAATATTTATAAATGCTGTAGAAGTTATGTCCATTGTTAGTTCATGTTAACAAATGAAACCTTATTAATAATATAATATTAATAAAAACTAGATAGAAAAGTTCGTTAAAACAAACTTTAAGTTGGCTTGAAAAAGCCCAGTCAGAAAGTTTGAAGTATTTTTAAAAGCTTAAAGTTTGAAATAGTTTAAGTTTTACTTTAGAAGTTTAGATAGATAGATAGATAGATAGATAGATAGATAGATAGATAGATGTGGTCAGATGATAGATAGATAGATAGATAGATAGATAGATAGATGTTAGAAATAGTAAGATAGATTGATAGACAGTCAAAGAGAAAGATAGATAGATAGCTATGCGGTTGCTAGGTTAATCTGAGTGGTTGCTAGGGTGTTGCTATGCGGTTGCTAAGGTATTCTGAGTGGTTGCTAAGGTGTTGCTATGCGGTTGCTAGGGTAATCGGGATGGTTGCTAAGATGTTGCTATGCGGTTACTAGGGTAATCAGAGTGGTTGCTAGGGTTTTGCTATGTGGTTGCTAGGGTAATCGGGATGGTTGCTAGGGTATTGCTATGCGGTTGCTAGGGTAATCTTAGTGGTTGCTAGGGTGTTGCTATGCGGTTGCTAGGGTAATCTGAGTGGTTGCTAGGGTGTTGCTATGCGGTTGCTAGGGTAATCGGGCTGGTTGCTAGGCAGTTGCCATGGTTTTCTGGGTGGTTGCTATGCAGTTACTTGGTTGTTCTGGGTGGTTGCTATGAGATAGATAGATAGATAGATAGATAGATAGATAGATAGATAGATAGATAGATAGATAGATAGATAGATAGATAGATAGATGGATAGATAGATAGTTAGTTGTGGTCAAATGATAGATAGATAGATAGATAGATAGATAGATAGATAGATAGATAGATAGATAGATAGATAGTTAGTTGTGGTCAAATGATAGATAGATAGATAGATAGATAGATAGATAGATAGTTGTGGTCAAATGATAGATAGATAGATAGATAGATAGATAGATAGATAGATAGATAGATAGATAGATAGATAGATAGATAGATAGATGTGGTCAAATGATAGATAGATAGATAGATAGATAGATAGATAGATAGATAGATAGATAGTTAGTTGTGGTCAAATGATAGATAGATAGATAGATAGATAGATAGATAGATAGATAGTTAGTTGTGGTCAAATGATAGATAGATAGATAGATAGATAGATAGATAGATAGTTGTGGTCAAATGATAGATAGATAGATAGATAGATAGATAGATAGATAGATAGATAGATAGATAGATAGATAGATAGATAGATAGATAGATAGATAGTTAGTTGTGGTCAAATGATAGATAGATAGATAGATAGATAGATAGATAGATAGATAGATAGATAGATAGATAGATAGTTAGTTGTGGTCAAATGATAGATATATAGATAGATAGATAGATAGATAGATAGATAGATAGATAGATAGTTGTGGTCAAATGATAGATAGATAGATAGATAGATAGATAGATAGATAAATAGATAGATAGTTGTTGTCAAAAGATAGATAGATAGATAGATAGATAGATAGATAGATAGATAGATAGATAGATGTGGTCAAATGATAGATAGATAGATAGATAGATAGATAGATAGATAGATAGATAGATAGATAGTTGTGGTCAAATGATAGATAGATAGATAGATAGATAGATAGATAGATAGATAGATAGATAGATAGATAGATAGATAGATAGATAGATAGATAGATAGTTAGTTGTGGTCAAATGATAGATAGATAGATAGATAGATAGATAGATAGATAGATAGATGTGGTCAAATGATAGATAGATAGATAGATAGATAGATAGATAGATAGATAGATAGATAGATGTGGTCAAATGATAGATAGATAGATAGATAGATAGATAGATAGATAGATAGATAGATAGATAGATAGATAGATAGATAGATAGATAGATAGATAGATAGATAGTTAGTTAGTTGTGGTCAAATGATAGATAGATTGATAGATGGATAGATAGATAGATAGATAGATAGATAGATAGATAGATAGATAGATAGATAGATATGGTCAAAAGATAGATAGATATGGTCAATAGATAGATAGACGAGTTTGAGTTTGAATAAGTTTAAATGGCTTAGAAAAAGTACATACAATGGCAGTTTAGACTTTTGAGTCTAATGGGCTTCCGTAGTTGGCTCATTTTGACATTCCTTCAATGAAAGTCAATGGGATTTTTATGATGATTAATATTAATTTTTTGGAAAATTATAATTCCGATCAGTTAGAAAAGATATAGCAACTCGAGTCAGAATAGTCTGAAGGTCTGACCCGAGTTTGGAGTATGTAGAGTTAAAGCTCTAGGAGGAGTAGGAGTTGCAAATTTTAGTCTCAGAAGAATAATAATAATAATAATAATAATAAGTTTAAATAGCATTTCAGTAAGTTGGCTTTTTCAAGCCAACTTAATAAATTGCATAGGTCCTTCTTTTGAATAAATAATTACTTTGTAATTACTTTTATAGTATGAATGTAATCCAGTACTTTTCAACTACTGTTTTATGAATACTGTGAATCCAGACATATTACTCTTTTCATAAATTGTCTATGATTTGGTAGTATGCGATTTCGGATGCAGCCTTGCTGAAAAAGAACAGCACTCCTGATCAAGCAGAAAAAGCTGAACTAATTTGTACAAGATGAATCTGGAGTATTTTACAACTTACACCTGAACAGACAGTGAAGCAAAAGCACAGGTGAACGAAATGCAGACCGAGCGAGTCAGATTGTAAAAATGCTGTTGGGATGCGATATAGAATGTATGACTTCTGAAAAACATGACCTACATACAAAACATGAACATCTAAAGCAGCATTTCACAAAACTTGCACTTGAGTCACTTTAAGTCATTCAATATGTCTTCGGAGAGCGGCATGTAAAAGCTTGACAATGCATGTCGATATACGAGGATGAGGTCAAATTTGAACAAGTAGAGTGATGTCATGCAAAATTCTGATTGAAAAACTAAAATATTTCCTTTATGCAGCAGCTTTACGATGCCGAGAAACACACACTGAACACGACTCGATGGCATTTGTGGTCAGGGACTTTAACAAGATCAAACTGGATCCATGTGACCCTCCAAAACAACTCCCTCTGTTAGCAGCGGAACAGCTCGAGTTGAGGCTGACGTGACATCACACATATTTTCACATTTACAGATGATACTTACCGTCCGATTATAAAATGGGGCAAGGCAATTAGAAAAGTCCCTAGTGACATCAACAGGCAGCCGATGGCGATGATCTTCGGACGGTGAAGTTTGGCACCAAAGTAACTCACAAAGGCGATCACTAACAAGTTACCTAGGAGCAGAAGAGAGGAAGAACTGTTCAGACAAACACTTTTTTGGAGTTTATCAGGCTACATTAATTGGTCTTCTGATATATTGATTATTCGGTCATTTTTGATGACGTGCCCAATTAACAGATCGTACTTATTGTTTCATAATCTACTCATGGATATAATATAGATATGATGGGAGTAATATGCACACAAAGTTGTTCTTATTTTACAATGTTGCTCAATGTTCGCTAAAATTGACCCCTATTGTACTATTTTACAGTTTTAATTGTTAGTCTCGCACAATAGGTATACAAGCATCCAAGGTCAAAAGCACAGACACAAACTCTTCCAGTCTCAGCTACAACGACAGCGTTTGAGGTCAAAGTAGACGCTGTTGAAAACCGTAGGCGGGTATTGTGTTGCATATGTAGGTTTGAGCAGGAAGTAAGACTGACGAATCGTTTCACATGGTTCAATATCAATTCTTTCTTTTGGGACACAAGGCGCATTCGTCAGCCGCAAACGGCGTCAAGAATGTCTCATTTCAGAAAAGTTGTGATTAGCCTATAAAACTGATTATTTGTTATTCTTTGTGAAGGATAACTTCTTGTAATTTCTTTATGACTTCGAAATGTAATGGTTCCTGTAATGGGAGCCAAACGAGACAACAGCAACAAACACAAACTTGCACATTAATTTCTATTTCCAAACAATTTTTGAGTAAACTTTGTGAAATAAAAATGTTTATGTGCACATAATTTTTTACTGACCATCAGGCAATAAAAACCCAGTATAATTCAATCACTTACATTCACCCATGAAAGTACGCATCCGCTCCACAAACTCTGTGAACATGGTGCTTCCCGACTGATTTCTACATGATTGACCTCTTTGTCCGTGAGGAACATTTATTGGCAGAATTATTTGGTTTCTGAGGTTCACGGCTCCATGAACAGAGGTCTTTGTGAGGATGATTATAGCACAGCTCTGTACCCAGCATGGAGTTCAGGACATTTCGTGGATTTAATGGGGACAGGAATTCTCAGACGTTTAGACCATGGCTCAGTTTATGAGGAGTTCAGTCCCACCAAAGAGAAACAACTCACCCAAACATTAACACAACACACACAAACACACAGCAGCCTTTGTTCCGCGGGGTTCCCGAGCACTTGTTGATAACGGGGACGGGAGACAGCCGAGAGAGTGATGCTGACGCTGACACATGATCTCCACGCTCCTCGTCCCGTCGCCATGGCAACACTCCTATGGAAACACTGGTTTCTAGGGCCACGTGAGCGGCGGCTGAAGCAGTGCGAGCGGGGTTTAGCCTGTAGATTCTGATTTTCCATGTGCGAAGACGGAAAAAAGTGCTGAATCACTTATCGGAGTTATGACTTACGATTGAAACGAGCTCTGTGTGGCATTCCATGACTCCATTTTTACTTTATAACCTATGCACACAGCTATGGGATTATCATTACATTAAAGCATCTATCTTTCATTTGTATTTGCATTAGAAAGAAAATGCATGCATGTGCTTTTTAAACCGTACAAGACATGCAGCGCTGCAGCTGTGACCTGTTAAAACATGTTTGCGGTTGCATAACTGTCTGATCTGTCGGACCACTGCACTGCGCAGAGGATGACAGCCGTAAATTGCAGCACACATGGCGCGTCTCCGTATTATTTCGCACCGAAGCGCGGCGCACGGAGCCTTAGCAACTGGTTCGCGGAGGTGACGGGATCGAAACGCGGCTGACGCATGAAGATCCGGTTCTTACCTATTTCAAAGCTGCCATCAATGACACCTATTAAGTAACTGGGGATGTCGAAGCGTCTTTCCAGCTGAGTTATTGTGCTTTTCATATAGCTCCCGGATAATGCCTTGGCAAAGTAGGCAAAGGACAAGGCCACGAGGAACATCTGTAATGAGACAGACAGAGAAAGAGTTCGTCAGATGCTGCATGCACACACAACTCGCACTCTCCCTCATTAACCTATTTTTGGACATGGAAGCAACTCTTCATTAATATGCATTCAAAATCGTAGGGGGAAACAGAACTGGGGTGGGAGTAGAGATGGTGAGATGGAGAGAAGGGGGGATGCATTTCTCGAGCTGCGCTGCATTATGGGTAGTGGGACAAAAAGCGGATTAGGGGAGCTTATGTCACGCTCTTGAGCGATGCTACCGCATTCAACCACAGCGACTTAAGCCTCCACGAGCAAAACAACAGGAAAAATGAGTCGCTGCTTTTATCGTCTTGCTCATGACTGTTGCTGGGGTTTCTGGGCCAAAATCATCAGCATTCGCAGAGGTTTCGCCTCGGCACAGCGGTGCATCTTCACTCTTGTGGGGTTTCCCGCACATATCCCTGCATCAAAATTAATAATCAACAGAAAGGTGGAGAAGAGAAGGGTGAAGAAGTCGGAATCGAGGAGACGAGACGAGAAGCCTTTGATGATCAAATAGTCAGCTATACAGTCGTCTTTCAACACGCACTTGAATTTTCGAGAGAGAGCTGAATCATTTTTTGAAGCTCATTGGAATAAAACTTGTGATTAAAATAATCTTTGTCTGGCTGCTGTAGCGAAATTTAAACCGCTTTCATTTTATTACTGGCATCCATGTGCAAAAGTCGAAACATTCGATTTTGGGATTATCGCTGTAAAATAATATTTGTTTTATATTTATTATATGTAGATACATTTTTTTAAGTAATACTTCGATTCGGCAAGGATGCATTAAAATGGATCAAATGACATTAAAGGCTCTTTTTTCCCAATGGCATCAAATTTTCAGAATATATAGGCTGCATTTTAAACTGAGATTGTCTGCAAAACAACCATATGACGAACCACAAAAACACTTCATCATATTATAATGATTTCTGAAGGATCATGTGACACTGAAGACGGGAGTAATGATGCTGAAAATTCAGCTTTGATCACAGAAATAAATTACATTTTACAAAAAAATTCAAATAAAAATCAGTTTTTGAACAAATAAATGCAGCCTGGGTGAGCATTAGAGCTTCTTTCAAAAACATTAAAAACCGACCCCTCGATGCAAGAAACAAACCCAGACATTCACAACTTTGAATTGAATTGACTTGGTTTAATTGACATCACTAAACCAGGAAGGAGACCAAAGGAATCATTTGACGGTAATGAGCTTTTCTAACATCTAAATCAATCAATCAATTAGTTGAGGATGTTCACAGTCTGCGTTGTTCTCTTAACCAAGTTATCGCAACTTTGTTCTGTGTCACGCAACTCTTCTTCGACTGGGACTCGAGCTCTCGCATTTCTGAAAGCTTTATGGTTACTTTGGCCTTCAGGGGATTGTGCAAATCATGCTGGGATTTGGGAGGCATCTAATGCTGAGTGAAGAACTAGAGAACTAGAGTAAATAGCACAAAACAAAGAGAGCGAGTGTGAGAAAGTGTGCCTAAAGCAGACGGGTAATTCTGGCACGCCACGCAAGTTCTCCCATGACGAGACGCTCAGAATAGAAACACAGCTGAAACGGTGGCCATCACCTGTCCATAAACAACACGCACAGAATATCAGCATAAATGACCGAACAAACGAACGTAGATGGGGAATACGAGAGCAGACACCTCAACCAAAAATGTCCCATCAGGAACGACGCACACATGATATTTTCACGGACTTCAAATCCTCATAAATTTACAGCTGCGCTGTCAATGCAGTGGCACATCCCTCATCTCCTTGGAGCGCAACTTAGATCACATTACACGTGGGCGCAGTAATCTGACCGGCAGCCAACAGCAACACGTGCTCGCCATGGCCTCTGGGCTAATTTTCAGCTTTTACAACAGTCCAGAGATTTCCTCACTCAAGAGCACATGGGTCCCTTCACGCGCTTATGGATTTCCCAAGCATGCGCCCGAGCGGCCGTCACGCACTGACGCAGTGTCTGTAGTTCACGCTCCATCGCTCTTTCTCAGCAGTGAATTGAACGCCTTTGGACATTGACAGTAACATTTTATAGTAGAAAATTTGCTTCCTCTCTTTTTGACCTATGAAATAATACGTTATCTTTTCAGTCATGTGTGATTACTGGACATTCATTTTTTACAAATAGAATTAAACAACTGTTAAAGATTTTGTAAGCATATGCGTGGAGTCAGCCATTTTATTTGTGATAATGCAATGAAACATGCAAGATTGTGCAGACAGAAGTTTAGGGTTTTGTGCTTCCCTCGTATTTAAATATTTTCCTCATTTTTAATTGAACTTGTAGGGTGAAAAATGGCTGAAATAATTATATTTTAAGTAATGAAAATGTTTCTATGTTACTGATAACTCTCTCTCTCTCTGTCTATATATATATATATATATATATATATATATATATTTATTATTATTATTATTATTATATTATAAGTTTCAGCTCAAAATCCCCCACAGATCATTTATTAGAGCTTGTCAAATTCGCCTCTATTTGTCTGTGAGCAAAAACACGCCGTTTTTGTGTGTGTCCCTTTAAATGCAAATGAGCTGCTGCTCCCCGCCCTCTTTCCAGGTTTAATAGCTCAACAACAACAAAGCTGGAGAATCTCACGCAGACAAAATGAGGAAAGTGTTCATCCTTACATTGTTCAAACCGGAGTCAACACTGATGGAGAGACTCAGGAAGAAGTTCAACTTTTAGACGTTTCTGAACGGTTAGTGGATAAATTGATGTAGTTGCTGTGGAGTTGATTCAACTCATCACTAGCATCATGTTCATCTTTTGTGCAAATCCCATATGGGCGCTCACTATACATAGCATACCTGTTTGCCAAGCAGAGCCATACACATCAGGCTAACGGTTATGATTGCTATCAAATACTGTGAATGTCTAATATTTTTTCAAAAATAGCGCTCGGACAGAAACGCTAATCGAGCTTGCTAAAACTTGCAGGCTACCCAAGACTCTAACTAGTGTTCAGTGCTCATCTATGCAGCCAATGACAGAACAGTTAACATGCTTTGCTTGAACTTTTACCATTGTGTCAGAACTGGTTTCGCTTGCGGAAAAACAAAATGGCGGCGTGGTGGAAACATACAGATCAAGGGGTGGTAATATTATAATAAGATCACTAGGCGATGAAAATCTGTGCTTCTCGTTTTTTCACATGCTAGCAGAGAAAGGCTTGCCAAAACAAAGTTACTGGGTTGTCATTTTTCACATTTTCTGTGTTGAATGGCAGTGAAGCGATGCAACTGTAGTACCAACTATACACTATATGATTTCTGACGCAGCATCTGTCTAGAGCAAACTCAAACGTCTCGCTTATAATAAACCCAACCAACGCACATTTTAGACATGACGCCACAACAGTTTCAGGCTATCTACACTGGACACAAATATAAACTGGTTTATTTGTCTTTCTAAATGGGTGCTGTATGTTACAGAAACGTCCATTATAGCATCGTTTTGACGCGTTCATCACCTGCTTAATCTTTGAGGGCCTAAATGCAGTGAATTTTGGCTTGCACTTCTGTAACCACAGCTGAATGTCTTTTCCCATGTAATGCGTCAGTCACGGTCCCACCAGCTAAACAGCCTCTTGCTCCGCCTGCTACTGTAGCCACGCCTCAAACTGTCACGATAGGCTGGGCTGGAAAGTGATTGACAGATCTGCTCAGACCACTCTCAATGTGCCGTTCAAACACACGAGTGGCATGAACAATCAACTGGGTTAAGAGAATGGATTTGTTCTTTCTATGTGCACCATAATGTCCTTAGTTTTTTTTTTTTTTTTAACAGGATGTGACAATTTTTTTATTCTTGTGTTATTTGGAGAGCTCGAACACTATTGGAAACTCTAATCGGCTTTGCCATAAGGGTCTCTATGGGTGCAATTACAATACCTTCATTCATCAGATTACTCTGTGTTTCTGAAGCACGCCGACCATTTCTAAGATCAGACCTCAGGCTTAAGCAAAGAATTTGGCCTCCGTAGGTTTTATTAAGGTTTATTTGGGGTTTATGATCACGACACATCTATAAGATGTAACTTACCGCAGCTCTGCGTGATCTCTTTTCTTAGAAATGGCCTTTTCATTGTGTTCGTTCCTGTGCAAAATAATCTGATTCTAAGCAGCTTTTACGCTGTTGTCTCATGCAAATTTAATCCCAAGCAAAAACAAGCCCTAAATTCGGATCTCATCTGTGTGAGCCAAATCTTAAAAGATTTTATGTCACTAATTAAGTGCTGAGCCTTTAGAAAGCTGTCATATGGCTAGTCTGAGAACTCAACAAGAGCTCTTTCTGGACACAGAAACACTCGCTAGTCATTCACACTCTCAAACCCGGAGGGTCAGCGGTTCGACACACAAAACAAGTCAGCTGATAACATCTTCTATTGCTGTTATGCTCTTTAAAAGGCATTTAACCCCTTGACGGCCTGAGGGTGGTGATAGTCAGAATGGGAGTGTGTCTCTTGGACTTCTGCCATGTGGGACTCTCTCGTATTGCAACTCTTGATGCTAAAGCTACATTTGTTCTGCCGAACAGTGTTTGTTCACGTAATTATCAGGACGACAAACATGTCATCATAATGGGAAGGAGTTCATCTCTCATTCCACTCAAAGCAAAGCACATATTGTGCACATGGGAGTATACAATGAGAGAATGAGAATGTCCTTCCACCTGCTATCAAACCACCTGCTATGGTTTAGTGGTGTATTTTAAGTGCCCCTGTTGTGCTATTTTAAAGGTTCCTAATTTTGTTTTGGAGTCTCCAAGCACATTGGTCAAGGTCGAAAAGAATATAATTTTCCTTATAATATGCATTGCAGAATCATCTCTTATCTCAAAGTGTCTGAAACGGTTTGATCAAGGATTCGGTCTCTCTAAACCCCGCCTTTCTGAGAGCCTACTCTGCTCTGATTGGTCAGATGGCCCAGTTGTGATTACTGACGACTCGTTTCAGAATCAGTACTTTGTTGAAAGACAATAAATCAGTTTATCTGCACTTTGCTCTTTTACATCCACACACTGCATTAAAAGGTAATATCCGTGAACGCATAATTAAAGGCTCATCTAAATAAATTACAACACTCCCGTTTTTTCCCAGAAGTCTCCCGTATTTCACACCCGCCCCCTTCCCGGGAAACTCCCATAATTTGTATAGCCCAAACCTCTTTATATGAATAATCACATCAATATATGAAACACATTCTACTCACACAATCGTACTAATTTCAAGCCTTTTTTAACCTCAACCTGGCAACCAACAACCCAGTTGAGCAGGAAGTAGACGCGGGAAGTTGAATCAAGCATCGCTGCTAGAACTGGGAGGAGAAAACTCCAGCGAAAACCCCCCAAAAAATAACATCCATGTAAATTTAACAACAGCTGGACGGAAGAGTTTAATATCAGATCTCAACACCATATGGACAAAGTGTGTTGCACTATTTTAATATTGGACACGTTGGGAAAAATGACTCGGCAGAACTTTAAATCGCAACTGAACGATCGCGCATTAATGTACAATGTTAAATACATGAAATAAGTTTTATGTTCCACAGTGTTTATGTAATGAAATTTGTAATAATAATAATAAAAATAAATATAGAAGAAACATGAATAAGTCACGTTATTATCATAATACCGTTTTGAATTCATGCACAATGAAAGAAATGTAATAAGCAATTCACCTGTTTACCCCAACTGAAAAAAAAATGCTACTGTGTGTGATTTTCACTGTATGGTTTTCAAATTTAGCTTGAGTAAACCTTTACATTATAACCTCATAATACTTCTAATGGTGCACATGACTGTGTGTCTTACACAGAGAGTTTATATAGCTGAATGGACCTTCTGTAGCCGCACTCATGTGTTCATGACAAAAGGAACTGCTGAGCATGACTATCTCGTTATTTACATCGTTAGCCATAATCATCTCATCAGGAGCGCTGGCTCAAAACCCTCTCTGTTCTCAGACCTCAGCTCTTCAGAAGAAGATTTCACCACCAACTGAAGCTAAATCTTGTTTGGACCCAAAGACGTCACAGCGCTTCAGGCCCTCAAAGCCTGTTACGAGTAAAGAGACGGACCTGCAGCTCGCAAACATACCAGCGCTTCTCCTTCAGGCATCAACAACGCCGCTTTTTATTGTGACTAACAGTTTGATTGACAGGCGATCTGACCAATCATAATCCTGAATCCGCCATTTTGTCCGTCAAAGCGGTCAGGGGAGTTAGTAGATTAACGTCGGAGAACTTGATAAATTATGCGTCCTCACGTCTTTCCGCGCTTGAAACAACATTCCTTCTGATGTTCATTCATGTTTATTTGATGCTATAAATGATTTGATGCTTCACGAGGAGCTACAGCGACACTAGACGCTATTTATTGTTTAAACGTCTTTTAAAAATTACGATATATTAAATATGAAACCGTTTAATACGTTGTCAGTGTCCTCTTCGCGCCGCAATGTATTTTTCACAGCGTGAGAACATGATGTGTGGCGCGAGAGCGCGTGGTTTGTCGGACATAGCAACAGTAACTAAAGGGGGCGGGTCTTTGCGAAGGCTCGAATGAGTCCCCCAGAAAAGAAAGATCATATAAGTGTTAAAGTAAAGAGATTTACCTTGAGGCTTGAGCAACAGGGCCTTGGGCCGTTCTCCGGTGACCGTCTCTCCTTATTTGGAGGGTCCATCCTCCACAAAAAGATCTCGTTTTCCTTGGGTGACGTCTGTCTAATGCAGTTCCTTGGCATTTATGCATGCAGCCCTGCAAGAGACACAGTTTGCATACGTGTGTGATCCATTTCTCCCGACATAACGTGCTTTCAGGAAGAATACGCTGATCTCTTTACACGTTTAAACAGAACTTTTTAAAAATCTGGCCCGCTGAGTAAAACAAAAGTTCCGTTCTCGCGATGCAATTCTCCTTCACTTCTTATAGACTGATTGAAGTGACAACTCTAAGAATAGCAGCGGAAAGATCAGCTCCCAGGAGAAACTGTGGAGAGCGTTTTCTCCTATAGCATTCAGGTTTGGAAATCTGGGGAAAAAACAATTCCGATACTGTTGCATGCAGAATAACAGACGACTCCTACAATGAAACCGATGTGCAAACTTTGCTATCATGTAAACGAACACATGCTAATCTCAATTTGAGATTAAAGAGCAATGCCGAATGAGTTTGTGCGACGCATGCACTGGCTTTCTGCCAGTCGACAGACCTGTCGTCTCACCACTGCTTTGTTCTTCCTTCTTATTTTACAAGGTTTAGCATGAAAAATTAATAAAACCTGTACTCTAACAGCACTAACTCTTCAATACTGACAGGGAGATTAATATAATCGCTCATATAACGGTCACAGAATCTGAAAGATTTATCGGTTCTAAAGCGAGTAAGTGAGTGTGTGGCCGAATCACGCAAACGAAGTTATGACAAAGCTTTCAACCACGGCAATAACTAAACTTGATTCTTGATCGAAGACGACTCTTGCACAAGAAAGTTCCTCATACCTCACACATCATATAAGCGACATCTATAAGACTTTCCCAAGTCTCTTGAAACTTATAGGCTGGTAATTTAGCTGTTCAAGCTCTGATTGTGTATTCTGATTGAACTTGATGAGTCGTCGAGCGCATGCAGCCAGTGCAGTAAATGAAACATCAACTGAACTATAAATTACAGAGGCGGCTTTGAATTTATAAATCATTGGACGTATAAAGCACTCAGATTTACTTAAAAATATTGCAGCTTTCTTCACAGACTCTTATTTACTTTAGTCATTTAGCAGATGCTGCTTCTGCTTTTCTGAGTCACTACACTTATAAAGGAACATTCCCTCTGGAGTAACCTGAGGTTAAGTGTCTTACACAAGGACACAAAGGTTCATGATATCGCATTATCTTATCACACACACACACACACACATATACATATAGATATATATATAGGACATATCAAATGCATGTGTCTTGGTATCTTTTAAACAGTAATAATATTTCACAATATTTTCTACTGTATTTTTACTCAAATGTTTGTTTACACAATATATATGTGCACGTGTCCGCATATATATATATATATATATATATATACATTATATACATGTGTATATACATATATACACATAAATATATATTTATGTATAATTGTGTGTGTATATACACAGTATACACACAGACATGTATGCATATATTATATAAATATAATAATATATATACATATATTTTGTGTAAACAATCGTATGTTAGATGCGATTAATCACATTAATAAAAATAAAATCCAAAATATGTTTACATAATATATGTGTGTACTGTGTATATTTATTATGTGTATATATAAATACACACAGGCATGTATATATTTATATAAGTTATATATAAATATAAAAATATACATGTAAATATTTCTTAAATATATGCATGTGTTTGTATATATATATATATATATATATATACAAATATACACAGTACACATATATTATGTAAGTATATTATGTACACTTTACAATAAGTTAAACATTATTTAAGGTTTTAATAATGTATTAGTAGATGTTAACATTAACAAAGATTAATAAATACAGTATAAGTATTTGTGCAGTAAAATGTGCAATTTGCATTTAACACAAAAATTATATATTTAAACAATTAAGTATTGATAAACAAAACATTTTTAATATAATGATTTTGTAAAGTTCAGCGAATTTATAGTACGATGATTATTTAGTTATGATGTCGGAAAGCAGAATAAAACAACTCTACACTAAATCCTAAAATAATAATAATAATAATAATAATAATATTAGGTTTTGAACTCAAAGCAGTTCAGTTATCAGCTCAGATCTTTAACCATTGCGCAACTTTCCCTAGAATTGATGCATCGCATTTATCTCGAAGCTCACACACACACACACACGTTGTGTTTTTGTGGGAACTTTCCATAGGTGTAATGGTTTTTATACTGTACAAACTGTATATTCTGTCCCTCTACACTAAACCTACCCATCACAGAAAATGTTCTGCTATTTTAGATTTTCAAAAAAGATAATTCTGTATGATTTATAAGCTTGTTTCCTCATGGGGACCAACAAATGTCCCCACAATGCCAAGATTTACTGGTTTTACTTATGTTGTGGGGACCAAATGTCCCCACAATGTAAGGAATACAAGTACACACACACACACTCACAGACTCATGAAGGTAAATGGTCTGGTGAATGGATGTGGATGAGTGGTCATGACAACCAGTGCGCAAGTGCGTCTAATTAACCAGCAGCTGATATGAATCCACGCCGGACCCACGAGTGACCAGAGCATGTTTACAGCAAAGCTGAATAAACGCGTGCATAATTAAAGCATGGTTGTTAATGTAATCAATGTGTCAGAGGCGCGTTGTTTACGATGCACAATAAGTCTCGACCGTTCCAACTAACCCACGGACGCACGGCAGCGCGCACGCAGACCCACTTTTAACGAGCAGATGTTGGCTTTCTCCTCTTCTAACACGCGCGCACGCGGCTCTGCGCACCGCCAGACTCATTTTAAACCATGTCATGTCTTGTGCGCAATGCATATCCATAATTTGTAAGCCAGAGATGAATTAGGTCAAAATGTCTTGCGCAGTTTACTCACCAAACCATGTACGATCCGCGTCTTCTCTCGGTCGTTATACAATCTCTGGACATGCAAGTGTCTCCGCGTGCGTGGAGCAGATCATATGTGTCATCCCCGGGAAAGAAACTTCCCACGGGCTGCCGGAGACGCGGAAAGGCACTTGGTCCTGGAGGTGTTTCCCAACACTTCCACTCACATCCGATTCCTGCGCGTTTCGCTCGATGCGTCCGAATAGTTTAATCTTTTTGACGTCAACCTTAAGGGTTTCTCGCAAGCCTTTTCCTGAGAGGTGAGATAGTTTCTTCTGCTTGAAGCGGCTGGATGGATTGAGCTGAAGCACGTGATGAGCGCGCGGAGGGTCTCTGGATGATCACATCATATGCGTAAAACGCGCACTGCTTTAATAAAACGGTTACACTTTATTATGCGATTGTAATTAGATCATTGTGACTCAATAAAAAAAAAGCAGTCTTTAATACATGCACTGTTTAGCCTTAGATCATTAAATAATGTTTGTGAATGAAATCAAGCTTTGATTATGATTTACATTAAAGTCATGCTGAAAATGCTTAATGGTTGTGGCTCAAAAACAGATTTGGTGTGTTACATGTCTACAACAACTGTTTTAGGGGCATTAAATCAATTAACACCCCGTTTTTAGTAAAAAAAAACACCAGGCTTGATGTGCAGCTGTGTGTTTTTCCTACAATAACACATTAAAGTCTCGTCTGAGCAAAGTGTTGTCACTAACTGTAGCAAAAAGACACTTTCCTATATAGTGATCTGTAATAAAGCGTGCATGTAAAATGAACACGGTTGTGTTGTTTATGGAGAGAAGTTACTTGCCTTGCTTGGGTTTCCATGCGTCTTTCAGGAACGCCGAGCCTGCAAATCAAAAAGTGACGTCAACGCGAGAGACGGACGGATTCTGTCAATGCCAAAGCAAAATGTCAAACTATCTGTGCAAAGTCAGTCAATGCTCAAAACCGCTCGACCTGCATTTATCTGTTCCTGCATCCGTCCTCCTATGTCCAGATCAATTATACCCGGCCCTGACTTCCACAGATAAACACTTCTGAAAGGAATGGGCGGCCTTTCCTGAGGAACATACACATACAGATCATATTTATCCACAGATGGAAGATTTTGTTTTAGCCACATAATATTTACAGCTATACATCTAAGTAATAGTCATCTTATTATTATTTATTCAGCCAATGTGGAGTCCTCATATAACATGTTTCCAGGAAAGGGTGGATAGAGGAGAGACAATGCACATTCCCTTGTTTCCATGGAGATGACCAAACCATAATATGACAGTTGTTGTAACCTTCTGACTGTGGATTATACACATTCTACTCTTGATACGTGGCTTGTCCGTGTAGACTCGAAAGGCACCCGAAGGATAAAGCCTTTAATGGACCGGTCTCTGTATTTCTGATTTAAAATATGAGACGGCGGCGAATGCAATCACGCAAACCATTATGGTATTAAACGCACTGCCCTTCAATGCAAATGCACTTCACATTCATAATTGATCGTGATTATGAAATGCACTGCATGTTTAAACTCTCTCAGACAGAAATTGGGATTTTTATAAATGATAAATAGGCATGCGTTCAGTGTCTATAGTGTAATATGAGCAAAGTGCTTTCCTATACATCAGCAGACATTAAAAACATACACAGTTGATCTGATCTGAGGGATTCTGCTGTTAAAATATATGAAAAGATTTAATATAAATGATGACCCGCACACAGGAGAGGGGAAAAAAACATTATAAATGTAGAACATCAAGCAAACTGTGGTTAAAAAATAATTACTACAATAATAATCTAAAAATGTTAAAATTCTAGGATCTGGTCAAATAGTTTAGTATGGAAGCGTATTTACGCAACAGAATAAAAAATAAAAAAGGCAATTGCGCCTTTTTTCTCGCAATTGCTAGTTTTCATCTCGCAATTATGAAATTTTTCTCATGATTGATAGATATAAACTTGCAATTGCGAGTTAGAATTCCGAGAATAAATGTCGTCTTTTTTTCCCCCTCAGAATTGGACTTTATAACTCGCAGTTGCGAGTTTATATCTCACAACTCTGAGAAAAGAAGTCAGAATTGTGAGAAATAAAATCAGAATTGCGCGATATAAACTCGCAATTGCGAGAAAAGGTCAGAAATGAGCGAAATAAACCCGTAATTGCGAGAAACGGTCAGAATTGAGCGATATAAACTCGCAATTGCGAGAAAAGAAGTCAAAATTGCGAGAAAAGGTCAGAATTTAGCGAAATAAACTCCCAATTGCGAGAAAAGAAGTCAAAATTGCGAGAAAAGGTCAGAATTGAGCGAAATAAACTCGCAATTGCGAGAAAAGAAGTCAAAATTGCGAGAAACGGTCAGAATTGAGCGATATAAACTCGCAATTGTGAGAAAAGAAGTCAAAATTGCGAGAAACGGTCAGAATTGAGCGATATATACTCGCAATTGCGAGAAAAGAAGTCAAAATTGCGAGAAACGGTCAGAATTGAGCGATATATACTCGCAATTGCGAGAAAAGAAGTCAAAATTGTGAGAAATAAAATCAGAATTGCGCGATATAAACTCGCAATTGCGAGAAAAGGTCAGAATTGAGCGAAATAAACCCGTAATTGCGAGAAACGGTCAGAATTGAGCGATATAAACTCGCAATTGCGAGAAAAGAAGTCAAAATTGCGAGAAACGGTCAGAATTGAGCGATATAAACTCGCAATTGCGAGAAAAGAAGTCAAAATTGCGAGAAACGGTCAGAATTGAGCGATATAAACTCGCAATTGCGAGAAACGGTCAGAATTGAGCGATATAAACTCGTAATTGCGAGAAACGGTCAGAATTGAGCGATATAAACTCGCAATTGCGAGAAACGGTCAGAATTGAGCGATATAAACTCGCAATTGCGAGAAACGGTCAGAATTGAGCGAAATAAACTCGCAATTGCGAGAAACGGTCAGAATTGAGCGATATAAACTCGCAATTGCGAGAAAAGAAGTAAAAATTGCGAGAAACGGTCAGAATTGAGCGATATAAACTCGCAATTGCGAGAAACGGTCAGAATTGAGCGAAATAAACTCGCAATTGCGAGAAACGGTCAGAATTGAGCGATATAAACTCGCAATTGCGAGAAAAGAAGTCAAAATTGCGAGAAACGGTCAGAATTGAGCGATATAAACTCGCAATTGCGAGAAACGGTCAGAATTGAGCGATATAAACTCGCAATTGCGAGAAACGGTCAGAATTGAGCGAAATAAACTCGCAATTGCGAGAAAAGGTCAGAATTGAGCGATATAAACTCGCAATTGCGAGAAAAGAAGTCAAAATTGCGAGAAACGGTCAGAATTGAGCGATATAAACTCGTAATTGCGAGAAACGGTCAGAATTGAGCGATATAAACTCGCAATTGCGAGAAAAGGTCAGAATTGAGCGATATAAACTCGCAATTGCGAGAAAAGGTCAGAATTGAGCGTTATAAACTCGCAATTGCGAGAAAAGAAGTCAAAATTGCGAGAAACGGTCAGAATTGAGCGATATAAACTCGTAATTGCGAGAAACGGTCAGAATTGAGCGATATAAACTCGCAATTGCGAGAAACGGTCAGAATTGAGCGATATAAACTCGTAATTGCGAGAAACGGTCAGAATTGAGCGATATAAACTCGCAATTGCGAGAAAAGGTCAGAATTGAGCGATATAAACTCGCAATTGCGAGAAAAGAAGTCAAAATTGTGAATTGCGAGGAAAAAAAAGTCAGAACTGTGATATAAAAAGTTGCAATTATCTTTTAAAATTGGTTTATTCCAAGGCAAAAACTACTAAATAAAATATAATAATGAAAATATAAGGGCGTGTGCATCGCGCCAGCCTGTATCAGTTTGTTTTAAACCTAACAACACACAGTTGTTACAGTAAGAAAAAAATGATAATGTCATGGGAAAAAAAAAGGTTTTCCTTAAGCTTATGAACATTTCCTTCAACCCTAAAACTCAACACTGTGCAATGTGTAATTCAACATATGGGTAAAACACCTGTGAGAAAAATCAATAAAGAAATCTTTCACATTAAGAACAAGGGTTTAGCGTGTCCGTTTGCTCTGGACGGAAGCAGTTGTGATTCCAGGGACTGACTCACGCGCCGTCACTGATATCTGTGCTGTGATACAGGTGTCAGGAGGAACGGGGCTAAAATAAGAGATTCTCTTTACACAGACATGACACAAACTGGTGCTTTTTAGCAGGCGCTCGGCTTTGAATGATTTTCGGCATTAGTAATCTGTACTTGCTTCGACAGAAGTATGGCAGAATTCTTGGCCTGGTATTTCTAATAGGATTTGACTAATCCATTCTCGCCCGTTGCAGTGGTCTGTCGAACAAACGGCTACTTCAGCTCAGTATTCTTGACATGGTCCTTTATAACTGGGTTAGCCCATTTACAGTATCATTGCTACATGACAAAACAAGTATAGGATAATCTATGACGTTAGAATAATAATTACAGCTGAGAATACGAATAATGTGCTAATTGTGACTCAATTCTTGCACCAACTCAATGGGTTCCTTTGAGGTACAAACCCACGGCAGGGCATCTGTATTGAGAAATCTCACGAAGATGAAGCGTTAGCCGCAGCTAGGACTGTCTCGATGCCCAACACAAGCCCTTGAACTGATTGAGATAACGTTCGCAGATGAGGGCCACCATCTCAAATCTCGGCCATGCACGACATCAGGCTGTGCAATAATTATTTGAATGTCCTTGGTTGCACCTCCTTTTTCTGTGAATTCAAATAATTGAGCTCAAGAATACTCTCGTGTTTCCAGGAAGGTCCTCCTGCTCTGTAAGAGACGCCTCCACCCGTGTCACCTGCAGTACGCGCTCAGGACTCGGGAGGAGGTTTTATGCATCACTTACGCTCCTAATGATCTTGATGAAGAGGGTGTTGTGTGCCAGACCCATGACTCATTATTTGTAATCAGCACAAGCCCTTCTCACTCTCCCAGACCAGATCAGAAGACCTACATTTTCTATCAAGGCGAATGCGTCCGCTTGTGTAAGAGCTGCGGTCAAACCGAGTGCGTGATATATACTCTTAATCTGCTATTGTGAAACGGGCTCATG
The DNA here is from genome assembly GCA_038088235.1 of Zacco platypus. NCBI lineage: Eukaryota > Metazoa > Chordata > Actinopteri > Cypriniformes > Xenocyprididae > Zacco > Zacco platypus. The sequence continues at coordinate 2,338,416 of CM076066.1, read as the reverse complement.
CGTAATGGAAGTGTTGCAGAATGAGATCCTCTGCTGAACTTTCGCTAAGCCCCGCCTCAAAAACATCACTGACCAATCCTGTCGCCGTTTTAAAACATGCTTTTGCTTTTTTTCCCCCAATGCAAGTCTATGGAAGCCAGAAATAATGATCTCAAAGCACAATTCATCTTTTTTTTTTTTTCACATGCCAACAGCTGATTTGCGTGTAATATTATTATTAATAATCCCATAATGGGTTAGTTCACTCAAAAAATTAAAATTCTGTCATCATTTACTAGAATAAAAGCCTAAATTCGTGTGTGAAAATTTGGACTAAACTGCTCAATACATATACATATCGCATTATGAACTTTTTGAGGTGACAATTTCATCGCTGTCAATGGAGAGGACCGAACTGGCTCCGATTTTATTTCTTCATTTGTGTTCTGAGGATGAACAAAAGGTTCGGAATGACATGAGGCGGAGTAAATGATGACAACTTCCATTTTCATTACATTTTTTCCCCAATGCAAGTCTATGGAAGCCAGAAATAACAGAAATGATCTCAAAGCACAATTCATCTTTTTTTTTTCACATGCCAACAGCTGATTTGCGTGTAATATTATTATTAATAATCCCATAATGGGTTAGTTCACTCAAAAAATTAAAATTCTGTCATCATTTATTAGAATAAAAGCCTAAATTCGTGTCTCTTCCGAAAATACCGCTCAATACATATACATATCGCATTATGAACTTTTTGAGGTGACAATTTCATCGCTGTCAATGGAGAGGACCGAACTGGCTCCGATTTTATTTCTTAATTTGTGTTCTGAGGATGAACAAAAGGTTCGGAATGACATGAGGCGGAGTAAATGATGACACAACTTTCATTTTTTCATCATTTACTCACCCACAACTTGTTCCAAACCAGAGTTTTTTCCTCCTGTTGAACACCAAAGAACATATTTTAAAGAATGTTTGCAATCAAGCCGTTGATTTCCATACTTTCCAAAAAAAAAAAAATACTACGGAAGTCAATGGCTTCCGTCAACTACCCACATTCTTCAAAATATCTCCTTTTGTCTTGAATCTCTTAAAGTTAGCAATAGTAACTCTGTATACTCATGACGTCTCGGTTTCACTACAATCAAACAAAAAGGCAGATAATTGTTTAAATGTAGATCATTTGACTTTCTGTGAAAAATTATCTAATCAAATTGGTATTTTCATTTGATTTAACATGAAATCATCCTGTCCTATGACTCAATTCGGCATCCATACAACGGCATGAAAAAGAAAAATGAATAGAATTTGACTATTTATACATGATCTAATTTGGGTCCATTAACAAAAATGACTAGAAACGAATTTACCTTAAAAATATCTATAATAAGTTTAACCTAGTTTATAGTAAATTAAATAGACACAAGTGTAGGAAAAGGTGATTAATAATAATAATAATAATAATATTGATAATTACTACACTATGAAAAGCTGACCAAATACTTTAAACAAGTATACACTACCCATATCAGTCTTAAAAATAAAAGTTAATATGATGAACATACAGTATAATAATAAAAAAAAACACTTTTTTTAATCTTTACAGAACTACACAGAGAAAAAACACGGATGAACCCGAGTGTCGGTCGGATGTTTCATAGGGAGAATAGCAACGGTGCTGAATTTGTGGGTTTAATGTGTAAATCTCCCTGACTATGGAGTAATGGAGGCCTAAGGCTTTAAAGAAAGCTTTCTGAAACCTTTTCCAGTCTCATGAGCTTCAATACAAGCACCTGACCGCAGACATTTTTCCTTGATCACTTATACCATTAAGTCTATACAATGTGTTTGGTTTGCTAAACACTTTCAGATCAAGCTAGTCATGCTTACTTTGAGATTTTGGAAGTTGAACTAATGTCAATTAAGCTGGTTGTTACCGAGTAATTCCTTCAAGGCTTGTCTGTCAGAAATGGCTTTGTTTGACAGTCATGAAGTACTTTAATATTATGGGATGTTGGAATATTAGGTGTTTGATGCACTATTTCACATCTTTGAACAGAAAAAAAAAGAATTTCTTTTGCTTTGCACTGGTTCAAATCATTAACCCCTATATATGATTGACAGCCGAGCAAACAGCACTAATAAACGTATCTGTTCCCACCTTTCTTATGCCAATCAGTGATGATCATTGTCACGGACACATGCGGCAACAGAAGGACTGACTCCTTTATGGATCTGGAGTCTGAGGTGGATTAAGCAGGTGCTCCAATTAGTGAAAGTGCTTAAGACACTGGTCTGAGGATGTGACGGACGCTCTTGACCAGCACACAGCCAGCTCAGTTCCCACTGCAATTCACCTCCCAGACAATCCGTTTAGGATCAGCGGATGAGAACCGCTTAAAATTGGGTCAGAAGTTAAAGGAATGACACACAAGCAAAACCTTTGGCACGGTGACTGGCCTCAGAAAGTGTGTATGAGATAACATTTAAAACAGAAAAGTCGCAAACGGTCAGATTTTCCACGAGTACGTGCCGCCATTAAAAGTGCGGTAAGCGATTTCTGAGAAACGCTGTTGATATTTGAAATCACCAAAACAAACACACCCTTTTCTTTATAGCTCCGCCCCCATATTCACAAACAAGCACCTCCCCTCTAATGAGTGGACACGCCCCTTACTGCTGATTGGCTACAAGGGAGTTTTTGGTCGGATCCACTTTCTCAGAAATGGCTTACTGCACCTTTAAAGCTGCAGTAAGCCATTTCTGAGAAAGTGGATTGGACCAAAAACACCCTTGTAGCCATTTCTCCCACATTTTGACTTAAAATTGCAAGTTACTCGAGAAGGAACATTCTTTTGACAATGGAGATATTCAGTGCGGATGAAGATGTTTTTGAGGTGCGCTCTCGGTGACAGTCGCTCTAGACTGAATGAATGTCTTTTTGAGCAGAAATTGTCCTCCACTGTTGTTTTGGCTCATAACAATTGTTTTAAAGTAAATAAAGTTGAAAAATGTAGGGAACACTGACATTCGGCATAAAAGCGCGTTCACGCCAAGTTGAAATTCCGGAATCCGACATTCAGATTCAGAATTTCCTGAGAACTCTTACTTGTACCACCTGACCTTAGCGTTGATAGTGTTGCCATAGAAACGCATTATTCAGATACAGCTCTAGTAGAACGTCACGTGTCGCCATCTTGTAATTACCGTAATGGCGTGAAGTAACTATTACTAGATGTCTTACCTGTGTAATAAAAACGCCATGTCTGGGTTGGCTTTAAATCCATTGAAGTCTCTGAGTTATCACCATCTCTGAAAAACAGTACGATGTTCATGAGTGACTTCCATTTTTGCTTGCATATTCCGCTTCGGAACTAGGCTTATTTGCACAACGGATGACTCCTCAGGTGGTTGCTTTTTAAATGATACGTTGTGTGAATGTTTGACAGTCATAGCTACAAGCTATAATGTTGTAGATTAGCTGCAAGCTTTCACGACTATTATGAAAACTTCCGCCGCATCGCACTTCCTCTCGTTTAGGAACGTGACATAACCGCGCGAAGACGAAAGTGACGTGACATTTCCCGCGAGAACCGACCCGATTGTTTAAATTAAAAGCGAATCTCGGCAAGCGATGAGACTTTTTTTAAACACTATTTTTTTTAATTTAGCGATTTATTTTTCAAGATAATAATGTGTAATGAAAATTTAGAATTAGGGGGGGAAAAAAATTCTGATCCCTAAGTGTACAACGTTTTTTTTTTTTTTTTTCTCCTGGTAAATATCGCATAGTAGATAAGTGGTTAAGAGAACAAAATGTACATTTATTATGGCAGAGGCTTTTATCCAAAACAACTTACATTGCATTCAAGATATACATTTTAATAGTTCATGCATCTCCTGCAACCCCGTGACCTTGGCCTTGGCATGCTCTACTGTTTGAAACTACAGTAAATTTTCACTAGTGGTGAAATGATCCACAATAGTGACCCACATTACAGTAGCCTTTCTGTAGATCACATTGCAAACCATGTCAATTATACAGAGAATAAAGCAGTGATGATTTTTTTTTTTTTTTTTAGAGATATGGGGTGAGCTGCATTTAAAGGCCCTTTCCTTCCGTGCAATGCAGCGAGATGTGCAAGTATGAATTACACACACCTCAAGCTTTAGGAAATGCACACGGATGCCAGGGACACGACTAATCTCATGGTACGTCTAAAAAGCTGACGTTTAGAGGGCTGATTCAGAACATTGTTGCTGTCAGCATAAAAAAAAAAATCTACGGTTTTAGACAAATCCGCTACTAATGAGTTCAAAGCAACACGTCCCTTAAGCCCTGTTCATAATCCACTTATATAAGTGTCCTTTCTCTACGTTCTTTGAGAACACAAGCAAACAATGTGCCATAATACTTCATGCTGAATGCCAACTTATTTGTTGATCTCCGTTGTTCATGAAACTGCTTAAACAACAAGTTGGCAAACATAGATCAGCACAGAAGCCAAGTACTGAACTTGAAGTGATTTAAATGAGCTTCTTGGTGAAGTCGAGTGCATATTTTTGCTTAATTTAAGAGCAATTTGACCTGGCATAATGGGTGTGCGATCTTACCTTGACTTCGATTGAGACAGGAGCCATTTTCATGACAAAAAAAAAGAAAGACAATTGTATAAATATTGGATGTTTCACCCTTTGCCGTGAACTTGTTTAGTTGAAAATCAATGAAGCAAGAAATAAATAATTAAGAACACAGAGACATTCGATACCACAGTATTTCACTCGTATTATTAAACTGTATTCACATTACAACATCCACAATGTTCAGCTTGTGACAGGTTCTAATAATCTCAATATATATTTTCTGTATGTTACATTATACCAAGAGGCACTTCCAGTAAGTCTGGCAATAGAGGAGCTACAGTATAGTGTCTAAATTACAAAACAGTAAAAATAAATAATGTTTATCTAAAAGACTTCAGTTGTCATTTTCATCTTTTTCGTCCCTTTTTTTGGCTTTGTTTTTGTTTCGTTTCATTTTTAACCTGTACACAATATCGTTTTGTACAAAATGGAACAACAATCAGCGATAAAATGAATATTTCACTTTACGAATACTGGTGATTTACACAGTTCCCCTTTCTATAGGTATTGCTACATGTGTTAAGTGCAAGATACAAGTGAGAAGAAAAATAATTATTTTGTCAGTGAAGTGCCGACTATATAAAAAAAGTACAAGTCTCATTTCTCTTTCTCAGAGAGGTGTAAAGCTTGTTTGGTTCTCAAGGTGAACGAAACGGGTGCCCGGTGGACACGGTTATCAGACGCGTACAGCTGAAGATGGAGGAACGAGCTTATGGACAGGAAATACAAAGGAAAAATATAAAAACGATCAGCTTCTCGTATGACGTGCAACCTCTCCCGTGAACTTGAAATTCTGGTCAAGTTCAAAGAAGAAAAAAAAAAAATCTGGAGGGATGCGACCCAGTCGTCGTGCATTTCTGCAAGAGCTGCACAGCTGAACTGTACAGACTGTAATTTATTTCACTCCTAAGGGCATCTGTTATGTGTGAAAAAGAATTTGGTGACATTACGAACATGTCCACACTGGTTTCTCGAGATTTTCACTCTGACACAAGAGTTTGCCGTAACGTACAGGACCTGGAAACGCAGATGAAAACCAATGACATGCCAACACACACACAATCATGAAGCACACGCACATCTAATGTGAAGGATCGCGGGATAATTCCACAGTTTTCGTTAAGTCTCTCAGAATACTGTCTGGGTGGAAGCGAATCTGAAATAATGGACCTCCGGGTGTCTTTGATGATTCTGGGTTTGAAACACTTTTAGACATCAATATCAATGACCTTTGATCGCCAAAGACTCGCAGTAAGCCGATTCCTAACATGTCTCCACTGCTCTTATGCTAATCACTTGGAAGCGGGCTTCCCGTCATCCAACCGTAAAATGAAAGGGGCGGAGCCATATTGCATAATAGATTATTCCATGATGTCACGTATTTCTGAGTTAATCTGGGAAATATTGTTTTTAGGGGGATTTTATTCCTCCGGATTTTACTGTAGGTTATGATATTTATTTTGGGGATTACTTTGGGAAATATCCCAGCTTACAGGGAACTTTCTCAGAACGTTCTGGCAAGGTTCTCTCGAAATTATGAACAAATGTTCTTTCAGAACAAGTTATCTGGTTTATAATAAAGTTCTCAAAACGTTAGCACAAAAAACATATTTATGCATTTTTCCTGAAACGTTTTTAAATGTTTGTTTTCGGAGAACATTCAAAAGTAACGTTGTGCGAAATGGAATGTTCCCTTAATGTTCGTATAACCAAGAAAAAAGATTTTTAAAACATTTAATAAACTGGACGCTTTGAACGATGTTTTCATGACTTCACTTCAGAATTCACATCATTTACTCACCCCCATATCATCCAAGATGTTTCTGTTAAGGTTTTTGGCGAAAACATTCCAGGATTTTTCTCCATATAGTGGACTTCAATGGGGACCAATGGGTTGATGGAACAAATTGCAGTTTCAATGCAGCTTCAGAGAGCTCTACATGATCTTAGATGAGGAATAAGAGTCTTATCTAGAGAAACAATCGGTCATTTCGGTTAAAGAGTATATAAAGTTTTTTTTTTTTGAAAATGACCAACCGTTTCACTAGATACAACCCTTATTCCTCATCTGGGATCATGCAGAGCCCTTTGAGCTGCATTGAAACTGACATTTGGACCTTCAACCTTTTGAACCCCATTGAAGTCCATTATATGGAGAAAAACCCTGGAATATTTTGAATATTTCTTTTCGACTGACGAAAAAAGACAAACATCTTGGATGACACTGAGGTGAGTAAATGATTTGAATTCTGAAGTGAACTAATCCTTTAATAATAATGTAGTAAAACGTTCTTAGAACTTATTTTTGTTAGCTGGGATCGCGTGAAGACAACCGTATAATGTAACACTTTGATGCATGATGTCCGCAACAGTGCACAGATCTTTAAAAGCCATTTTAAGGTGAAGACCTTTGACACTTATCCATAATTTATTGTGACAATTTTGTTTTTTATTAATTATTAACAACAAATTTAAAATATCAAACAAAAGTGATGCAGCAATTAACAACTACTATAGGAACGCTCTCAAAATGCGTTATTTTTTTGGAAAAAGACTGGGAATTCATATATATATATTATATATATATAAATATATATATATATTTTTTAAAAAAAAGGTAATAAAAACATTAAGACTATTATTTGTGATTTAATAATTCATGCACCAAAGGGTTAATATCTCTGGCCTTGGGTTACAAATCTACGGCCTAATGCAGAATTACAATAACCTCTGAAAATGATGCCATGTACAAATAAAAAGCACTCATACAGCCACCGCACACATTCTCACAAGCACACATGGCCTTTACATGCTCTTCCAGCTACAGCAGGGGTGTCCAGTCCTGCTCCAGGAGGACCACTGTCCTAAACTTCTGCCCTAATTAAACACACCTGAAGCAGCTAATCAAGGGCTGTGTCCGAAATCACCCCTATACCCTTAAAAAGTTCTTTTTAGTGGTGTCCGAAACTACAGTGGACGTTATAGAGTGCACTCATTCAATCCCACAATGCACTGCAATAACAGCCAGATGCATGGTCCAAAAGGGTTGTACCTAGTCTCTTACAGAGTCATGGGTGTGTGCAATAAATCAGAGTCTCATCTCCCATTCCCTTTCATAGCCAAGTGCGCTTGCAGGATGGTGGACTGCTATTTATATTTGCAAGCGGAAAGACTAAATGCTTCTCCAAAGAGAAATCCTTATTTATTTTTAATATTTGGCATGCTTATGTGTTGCCGCGCATGCTTGTGTGAGTGTGTATATTACTAACACGCCCTTTAAATAATAATTAAAAATAATAGACTTTAGACCAGTTTTTTTTGTGGGTCAGTGGCGCAGTTGTCTCAAAATAGCAATGCGCCTGAACGCGCCTTGTTTTCAGACCATGAGTGAATAGATGGCCGCGAGTGCATTTGTTATTTAAACAACGTGGGCGCTGGATGTGAAGTGCTAACTGCGTTGAGCTGAAACTAGCAAAAAACACTTGCGTCGCATTGTGTATGACAGGGTCCTGAGAGTTTCCCACGTCGCGCCAGATGAATCATCCGTCCGTTTTCCAAACCGCTGATCCAATGTTGCTACAGCGTAATGTCATACAGGTATAAATTCCTTTCTAAATTGATTAATTAAGATTTAGACATGTTAGTTTCCATGACAGGTTTCAAATGATTATTGAGCTGCAAGCAAAAACTATGTGCCCTTCAGTTTCCGAATTCAGCCACTCGTTTTCATTCATTCATTTCGGACACAGCTAAGCTCTACTACTAGAAACTTCCACGCAGGTGTGTCGAAGCTAAACTCCACAGGACAGTGGCCCTCCGAGAGCAGCTTTGGACGCTCCTGAGCTACGGTGAACAAAAATGGTGTGTCATACTTTGGGGAGAAGAAGTCATATTTGGCACACACACGCTTGAGCTGAGTGATAGTTACACAGCAACAAAAAGAAAGTGCAATCGGAAACGCTACCAATCTACTGTACACATAGGGTCGGTATTGCTTAAATAATTCGCTGAACTACATTGCACCACGTTGCCTGATAATATTAAGGCTTACACTGCATTACGATCGAAGGGGACGTTTCAAAGATCGGTCTAGAGCACATGACCGTCGCCTCCTACCTAGGTGTTTTTAATTGGCTCTCCTTCAAAGTGACTGAAGGCATCGGACTCGAAGGTGATTAAGCCCGCAGAAGTGTTTCATCTCGCCGTCACGAGCAATCTGCCTCTTTCGGCACATCAAAGGCGAGCGCGGACAGCCGTGTCGACCGGTGTCCGTATCTCATGTGCGGCACATGGTCTTTGGGTCCGCTCATGTGAGAGGGACCGCGCTCGGCGTCTCATCCCTTGGGCTGAGGAGCTCGCAGTCGCTCACATGCCTGCCTGCATTACCGTGGCGGCTGCGTGAGACGACTGTGAAGCATAACTACGGCCTTGTTTGGAGGGAGAACATGCGACTGCGGGGGAATGCGGGAGCCCGAGGCTCTCTCGTCGGGCCAGTCTGCGCCTTTGATCTGTTAAACTTGCCAGAGCAGTTTAGTCGGCTCTCAAAACTTTCTGGAGCAGTTTACTAAGAAGCTTAAATGCAGGAGCAGAAGCTCTGCTTGACGGGGAGAGAAAAAGGCAGTCTGTAAAGTGTCGGACGGTACAGACATTTGTTAGGGTAAATGATATCGAGAGGAATGACGTATGGATGATAAAAAAAATTGTATGTATGCATGTATGTTTGTATATATATATATATATATATATATATATATATATATATATATCAAATCACCTGGTAAAACAACAATTGGGCTATTGTTAGAAAGGCCATTGACGTTTAGAAGAAATCACACTTTAAAAAACAACTAAAGATTCCCTTTGTCCTCACAAATCAAGATTCAAAAGATTAAAAAGTTGCAAGAAAGTCCGTAAAAACCAATGACTCCTTGTACCGTTATCCAAAAACAGTCTGATCCTGAGAAATGCAAGATCTCAGTTCATGGACTAATGGAATGCCGAGGGAAAAGGTGAGGGAAGAGAATGACGAGCATTCGGCATGACGCCTTCAGAAATGGGACAAGGACAATGGTGCAAGCATTTGCGATAGAAAGGACCTCTGGAAAGGAAAAAAAAAAAGAGCAATGGCATGGGAACATATAGTATTACAAATGTGGAATCTGTTTGTAGCATTTTCACAAATGCATGCCGTTTCTGGAACATTTGCTTTCGTCCACTGCGGATGATGGGATACGTGAGTGAGGCGCGATGCCTTCAAGGAGCTGGCGGGAGTCACGGTGGATTGATTTCTCTTCCCGACTTTGACACTAAGCTCCTCAGAAATGCTTGTTGAGGAGAACAGATGAGCCTGCGAACTTCTGTAGCCGCAGGTCACTGGGACCCCCGTCGAAGTTTGGAGGGTTAAGGTGCAGCTGGAGGGGTTTCGCCGGGAGGACTTGCAAAACTGACCGACATAACGTCTAGAAAATATAGGAAAACCCCCCACCCCATCCCCCGGAGAACTCTATGTCCCGGTCAATTTTAGCATCAAACCTCACTTTACGCTAATAGTTCACCACCCACTCATTGTTAACCCTTTGTCCCGAACCACCCCTTCCCACCCTGTTTCCTTTAGGCACATGTTCCCCAAGCATCTACAGTGTTGTGTCTAAGTGATGTGCTGGCAACCATTTCTTAGGAGTCTCGCTTGCCCATAAAAAGCTTTCAGACAATGTTCTCGTCTAAAACTGGCAAGTCATTCATTCTCGTCTTCAGTTTCCTCCCGTTTTCCCATTAGCTCCGCATCGTATTCTACAGTTGCTGTGTCTGCTTCCGCTACAGTCTCGTCATCTGTTTCTTCTGTTTCATGTGTCTGTTCAGGTACAGGACTCTCCTCCTCCTCTGCTGACTCCTCCTCCTGGTCGTCTGTTGGCTCCTCCTTGCTCCCTGGCTCCTCCTCCTCTTCATCAATGGCTAGGATTGACTCAGGGGTGTTGCTGAGGCATGTGGACTCCTCCTCTTCTGTCTGGCTTTGGGACTCTTCTGCAATGACCTTCTTCCACATCTCATGGTTCTCCAGCAGGTGCTGAGTGATCTGGCAGAACACTTTCCGTCGTTTCTTGGGTGCTGGTTTCTCTACAAAAAAACAAAATGGAGTGTTAATGAGTTTTAACACTAGTAGCTTTAAGTGATGGCTAACACTTTACAATAAGGTTCATTAGTGAACATGAACTAATAATGAACTGCACTTATTAATCTTTGTTAATGTTAACATTTACTAATACATTATTAAAATCTTGTTAACATTA